>JAODUH010000017.1:1821677-1836825 GCA_027564835.1 Typhlichthys subterraneus
CGCTTTGTACCAATGCATGTCACACGCTGCATCTAGCAGAGTGCTAACGCTAACATTGTTAGCTGCTGCTCGTCTGGCATTTACCGCGTCACGGGCATTGACGGCACTATTTTTTCAGATCGGAGCATAGTTATAGGTATATTTTTCAGAGTCGACGCTACATTGAGCAAATCGATGTATTAAGTAACCGGTTACGTCGACTAATCGTCCCAGCACTAATACATAAACTATACATACATACATACATACACAGTTTGGTACTACAGAGATAATTTAATTTGTGACACAGGGCGATTTCTTCGTTTGACTGTACAATCAATATAAGAATAGCCTATGATTTTATTATTCCTGTCCCGCCCACTCCCATTTATATCCATTCACGGGATTTATAGAAGAACGTATTTCATGTAACGTGTATCCCATGTGACCCAAGGGAATCTCAACAAAATGTCAGGTTCCAATTGTCGCCCTGGTGCTCATTGAAATGAATGAGCAGGCTGTCACTGGCAGTGTGGATGTGCAGACATTTGGGCTATAAACCTTGCATTCCTAACCTCGATGGCATCAAAGCCACAGTACTCCCTGGCGAGTTCCAGCAGAGGCACCAGTGCTTGCAGTAAGAGGGTGGTTCCACATGTCTTCAAAATGAAACGTCTCTTGGAGACAAACATGCTACTCTCACTGTACAAAAGGAAGAAAGCACAAGAGAACTGTTAAAATAGAAAATAAAAGACATTGAGCCATCAGTTAGAGTACGCTTACCCAGAAAAAAATAAAAAATAAAATACCATTTCACATAAAAAGGACATGAAAGTGAGATGAGTCTCATTAAAATCTCAGGCACAAATTGTTATGTTCCCATATTTAGTGTTGTACAGTAGATAAAGTCCATGGCATGCCAAACTATGAAACTGTCATTTCACTGGGAGCCTTTGTGAATTAGGAGCCTTCAAACGAATAAACTCAGACTGAGAATAAATGCAACGTGATGGAAAAGTCAGGCACCTGACTTCACCCCATTACACTGCTTGCTGCTCCATTCTGCAACCACATAACAGGCAGAGAATTGAAAACACCTTAGCATATTCTACACCATTATAAGTTCAGGCAAAGTGCTTTGGGGAGTACTGCCATTGTTGGTCAAGACGGAGACAATATTAACCAATTTAAGATTGGAACAAATTAGTTAAAAAGAGAATTTCCTGTACCAAAAACACATTAGGGGTGAGTGACAAGGCAAGCACAAAGTGTATATGCAATACAATATAGCCCTTCTGAGGAAAGCCTCAAAGCATAAACTGTTAATATATAAAATAACCAGGCATACTGAAGTATGCCCATTTTTGGTTAATCCAGTGAGAAGTACAGAGTACATGATGTGGAATCAGACCGCAGTGTCAATAACACTTACAGTGTGTGCCATGGTATAAACACCATTTTTTCTATCCATAGTCTAGGTCTAAACGCTAGTCAGTGGGCATGCAAGAGGAAGGCAAACCATCTGCACTTGAAGTAGGGCTGGACAATATTACCGAAACTCTAAATCACAATTAATTGAACCTCGATTACTAAACAATTATTTTTATTTTGAGTTCTCCATTTGCTTCCATGCAGCCGTGTGGACGGGGTAGAGTCACGTGACTACACACGCGGTAGTTAACAGTATAGTTTTTACTAACAAGCAGGATCATTTAGTTTTGCTAGCAAAGGGCTAACACATTAAATAATAAAAGCTACAGGAGTCAGAATTATTACATTGACAGTCAATTATGTACTTACCCTGCAGTAATCTGCCATCTGTAAAGCTGTAGAAGACCTACATAGATTAAAAGTAAACCCACCTTGTTTTATATAGTGAGTTCTCTGTCATGCACACAAGAGTCTGTTCTGCTCTGATACGCCAGTGACGCCAAGTTTAGATTCGATTTACGACTGTCGTCGTGGTTAATATTGATAGTAAGACAGCAGCATTTTTCTCAGTAGAGATTACTTTTTTTATTGCAGTCTGGAGTATTGTCGTGCCTGGGATTGTCACGATTTCAAGAGCGTCCCGTGTTCAGGTCCCAACAAATATGTCAGGACCCGATATAGCCGATAACGATAAATAACTAACTATTAAATAGCACATTGCGCATGTGGAGGAGGGCAGATTGGATAATCTAGTAATTTGCCAGACATGGAAACAAAATACAGAGGTAAGCCATTTAAGCGAACATCTTTATAGTCTTAACCCATCAGGAATAGGCTGTAGGTGCCGAACGTAATGTCCATGCGTTTTGCCAGGTAGCTAGCTAGCACCATTTGTTTACTTTGCAGCAGTAGCACCAGTGATGGACTACGCAACATACAGCTTGTAGGCTGGCAGGTTAAACTTCAATAATAAGATACGAATCTGCCTCACCAATGTTTCTCTGATCACGAGCTGCTACTCCGCTCCACTGCGGGGCAGGTAGGGCTCACTCCACACACTGAGCTCAGCGAGGGAAAGAGACAGCGCTGGAGAGTTGGGAGTGCTGACGAAAACTATACGTTACTGGAAGTGCAATAAAAGCTTCGTCAGTAAAAAGCCAACAAGAGTAATTCGCGCAAAATACAGACAGACACCAAATGACGAAAATTATTGCAGTAAAAGTGTGATTTTCGCTCTAGCACAATTTAAGACTGTAGATGTGTTTCTATAGTCAGACAATACATATAGTTTTATCGCACCGCCCTAGATTCGGTTAATCGCCCAGCCCTAACTTGAAGTTAGTATTGTACTGTAAGCAGCCAGCCTTGCATGCTGGCCACTACACCAACATTGACAATTGGATGTGCAGTGCAGCTTAAAAGGTCAATTCAGGGATTCTAGAGAAAGATTGTTGGAAGGTAACTATGAAAACTCCTCCCTTCAATACAATAGAGCGCTCCCTCAGAAGCTCTGTCCCACACACTGGAAACTCATTGAGAACGCTAGGATATTGTGTGCGGTCTGCACCACATTATGTTCTTATTTACAGAGCCAGAACCATGTAGGAACACTGGAATGTTAGTTTCAGCATGCACAGGCAGCTACCAGACTGAGGAGATATCTCTGAAAAGTGTATTAGCTTACAATGTCTGACTCGATCTGTACCTGTCTAGTACCCATTTCACAACAGATCGCTAATGGCCGTGACACTGGAACAACATGACAAGTTACCAAGTATTGTTAGGGGGACACCACCTTCACATTCTAATTAACATGGCCTACTATTGGACGTTAGAAGCTTAAAATGTATAGCATTTGTGCAATACATGTGCACAAATTAAAACTACAAAGACAGTGGAAGCCCATGACCCTGAACCAGTATGGACCTTTTAGCCACATAAGGTTGGGGGGGGGGGGATGGCTGCCTTCTAGTCTGCCTTGTCAGACCATGGCAGAACATGCAAGAATGGGGGTGCTCACCTGAGTATATAAGCTTCCTGCTTGTCAGTCTTCGTCACACTTATGATCAAACAATGCACATTCTCCAGGAGTTTGTCCCACTCAAACCTGAACATTAGCAAAGTAAAAGGAAACAGTTAGCAGCATACTACAGCGCACCTACACACTTGCATGCTATCTAAGCAAGGGGAAAAAAAAGTTTTGGCATGCTGTATATTACATAAGCACCAACGAACAAGTGTTGAGCAAGGTGGTAGTTCACCAGGAACACATTCTTGCTTCCTAAAATAGCTGTAGACAAGAGGCTTCAGGCATGTGATGTGAATGCAGAGAAGCCGTGGCGCTAACCGGATACAACAAACTATTCAAGTTATTCAAGCTTTTAATAAAACATGCATTGCACGATTTCCTTTTGGGAGCAAATGGAGTAGTTTAGAGTCACTTCCAGAAAGAACCATCATTAAGCTTGAATATTCTGCTCTTGTCTGTGTCAATGTAGACATGCATGGTTCCCCATGGGACACAGTGACAGCAGCAGGCAATACAGACAGACTATTTCTCTGCTTAACAACAGGCAGGCAGTGCGTGTGAGTGATTGAGAGACTCTGTGCCACCTTCCCCTTCATTGCAGCTGTCTCTTTGTAGCAGTCTCTACTCAAGGACAGCTGCAATGTAGTAGCAGCCACATCAGGTTCCCACTACAACCTTGGAAGGGCAGCCTGGACTGCTAGCATAGCGCATGCTAGAGAGCATGCCCATTACGGAGAATAGAAGAGACTGGCGGAGCAACATGGTGAAGAGCGCCACGCCTGCTCAATATGGAATGAACTAGTGGTGAGCGTTGCACAATCCGCCCCCCCCCCCTCCGGCCCGTGTGAGATGAGGCAGAGGTGCGTCAATTACCCCGGCCCTTCTGGTGGGTTGCATATATAGAAATGCTTTGTGCACATCTGAATGTGAAATGGGCCTTCAGCATGCATGGTTATGAATCCGTCGTTAGAGACTGTACAATTTGTGACATTGCTCGCAGGGAAACGCGTACCACATGTAGCGGTCGTGTTTACCAGTCAGTGATGGCTACATCAAAATGAAGCCCTTTGCACTTTCTGGAAGCACTCAAATGGAACTGACAACTTTTAGAAAGCAGCCAGCTGGAATCACTTTGTAAATATAAAGATGTGGATTATGCATTGAGGGTTTAGTACAGGAGCCATCATGCTGAGCAACACGGCATATTGATGCACCTGTCAAATGTTGAAACACTAGTTTAACAACATACCAGCGCCATGCCACAGCTCTGGTTCAGCTCCCATTTAAGATACGCCATTTCTTGTTATGGAGACTTCACTCAAGTAACGATCAGATTAAACTAGAGAATTAACAGTCAGAACCACCACATCTTAGTTTCCAATACAGAACAGTGCCATCATGGTCTATAGAAAGGGGGGGGAAGCTAAACACTTGAGGTGCCTGACAAATGTATTTTTACACAGTTGACAGATATAAGACACGAGTACTGAAAGTGAATGTCCATTTTCTGAATTAAAAACGTCATAGCTAGATCTGAGACGTGTAGACACCCAGTGCAGAAGGCAAATAAACAAGATCCCAATTGAATCTGATGCCCCTGTGGACTTATTTGGACATTGGATATGTTCCAGCAGGCCTTATTCCCGACACTGCCTCTGAGCGTTAATATTGCCCGGATGAAGATGAATTACTGGCCACATATTTACCAAAACCGACGGAACGTAAAATTATGCTTGCAGCTTGTTGTCGATCCCATTTACTGATAACATCTAATAAGCAACAGGAGACATGACTACAATCTGCAATATCGGTAGCCAAGTTTGGGGGCAACCAATCAGTTGCGTGTACCAGACATTGTAGACACTTTGCCACACAGCCAGATAGGCTACAACGCTACTACATAATCTTACTGGTTTATGTTAAAAATGCCTCAAAAGACCTGACAATCAGACACCATGAGGTCTGTGTGCGTGAGGACCTGCAATATTGTCGTTAATGTATGACAACTTTTAAATAAATCCCAATGTTCTAACCAGGGAAAAAAAAAAAAAAAAAAAAAGTAGAGAAACGTGTTTGATAGAGCACCTTATCCAGTGTATGCACATGCGTTTTTAGTTAGACGAGTTACGATTATTCCTTCATGCCAAGTAGCGCTTTGGCCATCCCAAAGCTTGCACCATTTCAGTAAAATGGTTGTGTGATTCCAATTGACATGATACTCAGTTTAAACAGCATTATATTAGTAATTGTATCAGTCTATCATCATCTCTTGACCTAACGAGCACGCGGTAATGACCACGTTTCTTGAATAGGCCCTAGCACTAGCATGACGCAGGAAGAATAATAGTCAAGTAAAAACGCATATATTGTTATAAAATTAATACACGACTTATTTCGAGATCAATCCGACCCATTAATACATTTGCTCGATTACATACTTTCTTAATTATTACAAAAAAGGAGGGCTAATGTGGCGTGCGCGTATATTTAGAAGGCCAGACCGCGTACAGAGTTACCGTGCCGTATAAAACAAAATCGCGTCGATTGTACAACACATGCAGATTGAAATTTGGCCGTAAAGCAGCATAGTGAAACATGCGGGTCTGGACTTTAAATGTGATCATTTAAAGTCACTAGCTCTGACTTTCATTTGGTCACACCAACGTTAGCTGTCATTACAAGCAATGCTTTGCGCTTTTGAACCTTGGGTAACTATGGCTAACGTCGTCTTAACAGACTGAATGGGAGAATTACGGTAGACGAGAATGAATGACTCAGCTACCAAGTGAGGGGGAAGGCCATTTTAGAGTGACGATGTTGGCTCTCTCTATATGTCTCCTCTAATAAACGCTTTCTGGAGCTGTGCGAAGACGAATGATAATAAAACAAGTCTGGAAGGGGTTCGAACCAACAGGTTGACATGAGTGTTATGTAATACCGACTCATTTATGCTTCTATTAGTATTATAACAGATGTAAAGAATGTTACGTCCAACAGAGCGTGACATGCCAATCGACGTGCAGACGGCAAGGGGGACGACACAACAAAGTGAACTACTCTTAATAAAAATGATGCATGGCGATCACAAACCTTGGTATAATGCGGAGGTCCCCGGTACCTTTGGTCTCATCTTGCCGGGAGAACCACACCTCCAGTAGCTTCTCAGTACCCTCAAAGAAGTGTGCACCGTTCTCTTCCATCGTGAGACAACAGACCCCAATAACAGAAAATAAACGTCGGTTACGTTGATTTACTTAAGTCCTTGCTTGATCAATATAATTTATTAAGTACAGTCCTTAGACAATCCAGGTGTTATTTCTTGGTTTTGCCGTCTTCCCTTTTACAGAGAATACCGTTAGCGAGTGCTAGCTAATATCGCCGGCCATACTGTGTAGAGCGCAGAATGAAGGGGAGCGTTGAAGTTTTATTTACCAGGCCTGTTACGTCACTTGTCATTAAACCAACCAGATCTTTAGGATCTTGCTTGCAAACCTATGATTAGTTAGAGAAACTGTCAACGTGGGAAAGGGTTGGTGATAGATTTACAGCACTATCTTTTTTGATGCATGCGTAAATGTGCCTAGCAATTCTCTGCAAGTTTATTAAAACCACTTCATCCCTAGCTTTTTTTGTTTTTCAACATTTTACTTGAGTTTTTTCTCTTTTAGTGGATCATGCAGCATGTCTATGTTGCTTTATTTTTAGCACACCTTTTTTCATGTGTTTAGCGACGGGTGCTAAAGTCCCCTTCGGAGGGTACGTTAGGGATGAACAGGTTAAACCATCATTGAAGAATTGCAGCGGTATCAAACGCACTTGCACAATCGCATGCCAATTTTGACAACAGAATTAGTGGACGGTTAATAGCCGACACTTCTAGAAATTAGATCTAGAAAATGTCAATAAAGGAAAAAAAGAAAGAAAGAAAGAAAGATACAACAGTATTGGTATGAAGTGTGTATGAACTGTCCTCTTCATATAAGCAATAAAGCAGCTAGTTTTGACGTAAATAGTTTGGGTATAAAATAAAATAGCCTACATGACATGCAAACCACATATCCTGCTTTTTCATGGGTACGCAAATTGCAGAAACTGCAGCACAAAACGCGGGTTGTAGTTTGTGAAAGCCTTTACTTACATAACTATGAATTGAGCTGGTATTTTATACGAAACTACCTTCCCCAGCAAGCTTTGCGTGCCAATTAGAAACGTCAACGAGCCAGTGAACATTAAGCGGAGCAGACCAAAATCCCAAACAAGGAAATGGTGGGGGAATAAAGCGGCCAGATTATTTAATTAATGCATGTAATAATTAATATTTTATTTTATTGTAAAATAAGACGTATTTATGGGTTAAAATGGATTACGACTTCAAAACAAAGCTCGCGGCCGAGAGAGAGCGAGTAGAAGATCTTTTCGAATATGAAGGTTGCAAAGTGGGTCGAGGCACCTACGGGCACGTTTATAAAGCTAAGCGCAAAGACGGGTAAGATACTGTGAACGCTATTGTTTACTGAAAAGATGATCGCATAAAATATTTTTTAAACGCATTCCTATTGTGTCTTGAACAGGGAATTGATTTGAACCTCCCATAAGGTTACCCGTGTGTCTGTTTTTGTTTTCATGTACGCACTCGCTCACTCACATCGGTCCTCCCCCTAAACAACACCGTGGTCGTGTTTATTTTTTGACAGACTATTCGTGCGATTGAATACAGTTTGCAATAGAATTATAATTGTGAAATCGTAAGCATCGTCGCGGTAGGCTACTTTATGTTCGTGTTATTCCGAAGCAATTCTTTTTATATGTCGTGATCTTACGTTACGCAAAACTTTTTTTAGTCAAGCAGTTTTGTGTTTATCTTTCATGTTAGGTCATATTAACATGCATAATCTAATAGCCAAGAATAACATGTCGGCTATAGTACACTGGACACATTTTTAACATGAAATATTTAACAATGTAACAACACACACTGGGTCCACATTATATTCGCTCACATCACAATAATAGCCATTCTTCACAGACATGGACTTAATTTGACTTGAATGTATCGCTGTAACAGGAATGCAACAACTGTTGGGCCTTGTCAAGTGCTAGCTATATGGACATTCTAGGAATTATCACTGTAACTTGTAAGGGAACGTTAATCTTTACTTAAATTATTGATAGGTAATTCATAGGCAATTATTTAATAGCCAGGTAAAATTTG
The DNA here is from genome assembly GCA_027564835.1 of Typhlichthys subterraneus. Lineage (NCBI taxonomy): Eukaryota > Metazoa > Chordata > Actinopteri > Percopsiformes > Amblyopsidae > Typhlichthys > Typhlichthys subterraneus. The sequence goes on from JAODUH010000017.1 coordinate 1,830,329, forward strand.
ATTAATGTGAAAGTCATGACATGCATGAAAAAAATAATGGATAAGTAGAATATAGTATTTTAACTATTGAAAACTAACTGTTGTGATATTATATATATCTTATTTGGAAGGAGCATACCTTATTTAAAGTGTTTTATTTTATAGCATTCACTAAATGTTGATTCAATTGGCAAAGCAATGAGAAGTAGAAAAATATTATAGAGAAGCTTACACATTTTTGAAAATCAGTAACTTGCTTGCAGGGCAGGCTTTCACTGCAAAAAAGTGAAAATTACGGACGTAAATGTAACCACCATGTGTACTGTGGTGTGGAGATCTTGTTTAACCACTGCATTTGCATTTCTTTTTATTCCATGTGGATTTGCGTTGATACATTTGACATCCTCCTGTATTAGGTGCCAACCCTATGTGTTTTGTACTTTCAACTATATGGTAGTGACACTGGGTCAGTAATTTATTTGAATTTGCTTTAGACCACATTTATTTTTTGTAAATATGACGTTCATAGCCCAGATGTTGGTAAGAATTGTGTACCGTCTATGGAGCTCAATGAGGATTTGAAATGTCTGTTAATGAATGGCCATCCCTCATCATAAATTAGGCAGGAGATGGATATGATTTGAGAAACACCAGGACATGTTTGATACAGGAGAGCTGCTTGCATAATGAGCGTATTATTAGATAATGTCTGATTTTAATCTTGGCCCTTTCTCCACAGTTGTGAGTGGAATATGCTGTATTTCCACTTAATCCTCTCCATACTTCTGTAGGTCTCAGGCCAAGTTATCTACAGCACCGGAACATCACTTATCTCAAATAATCAATAGTTGTCTGCAGTGCAGTGTGCTGAACATGCTCAGTCTTGCATCGAGGCTCATGTTTCACTTGTTATAACCGTTTTATGTAGTAGCGAAGGCTCCAAAAGGGCATGGGCTAAATCACAATGCTAATGTGTATTAAGTAGGCATGTCATTTCAATGTAGAGCTTGTATTGCAGGCTCAGGAGAGAGGAAATGCTCAGCTTGTATTGCTAATAGCAGCGATTCCTCTGTTCCCTGATCATTGGCAGCCGACCATCCCGTGTCTCTTATGGTTCCTTTGAATTGCTCTCATCACCACCCTATTAACCTACATTCTGTGTTGTGCACTAACAATGTTAAAAATGAATAGAAATTAATTGTTATCCAATGTCCATTCTGTGTATTCTTTCTTTGAAACTCCACAGGAAGGATGAAAAGGAATATGCACTGAAACAAATAGAAGGCACTGGAATCTCGATGTCTGCCTGTAGGGAAATCGCTGTGAGTCAAGCAAATGTTTTTATTTTAATCTTTTGCTTTTACTATATGCTCCTATAATGTGATAAACGTTACACTTCTCAGTTTGTGTCTGGTATTGCCTTTGTGTACTTGGAAACCAATGTTACAGCAACATTGTTTTGGTTTAACACTCGGACCACACATGTCCCTCCCACAGCTGTCTGACACGTTGTTCTAGGGCTACACGATTATAGCCAAAATTATAATTACGATGATGTTGATTAGAATTGAGACTGATTGATTTTAGGAACAACATATTTCTGTTGCAATTTTACATTTAAATACACAGACTTCTTCACTTTTATATTGTGCTACATTCCTGATAATGTGCAAATCTTTGCATCAAAATAATAGTGGTTTTTAAAGTGCATAATCTACCACTTATAAATAAAATTGTACCCAAAATATATGCTAATTAAAAACAGAATGCTCCCAAATTAAAACAAATAATCAAAAACAAAATCGTCTTTACAGGTTTCTTGCAAGAAACACCAACCTGTCAACATTTTCTGGCATGAGAGACAAGCGAAGACTGGTCATTACATTTCCGCCAAATCCCCCCTGGTGCCTAGCTGTATCTTTTAAGAACTGCTTGATTTTATATGTAGCAGTGTTTTGTTAATATCAAAGTTGTCATTTGAGCTTCACTGCTGTAGATTGTTGTGTTTCAGCTGTACACTTGCCCAAAATGATTGTAGATGCATAGCAAATATTCAGTCTACTGAATGCTCCCAGAGACTCAAGTTTGCTCTATCCCGCCCCCTACAACCACATAATGTACAATTCTTGAATACTTTCGATTTGGGTTTGGATGTTTTTTAAAGACTTTAAGACACAGATTTAATTGTGATGACTCAGTATAATAATATGCTTATTTAATTTGAACAGAAAAAGGCACACACCCTTGTGGAGAGTCACTACCTTAACCGCACCCACAGCGACACATACCAAGCATACTTGCAGGAGAGAAGCTCCTCTTTGGTGTCACTCCCCATCTGGGTGTATGGGGTCATTAGCAGGTAGCTCAGTTCCACCTCTTGTTTTGAGTCTGGCTAGATCTCATCTGTTAGTGTTCACAGGTATTGCTAACGACCCCACATAGTACCAAACAATGCCGTTTCACTTCATTGGTGGACAATAGGATACAGAATTGGTTACATTTGCAGGTTCTCACAATAATCTCTCTACAGCATGTTTACACCGAAACCAAAAAACATGCCTCTCTTTTATGCCTTATTGTGTGCCTATATATATGCCTATATATATAGGCATATACTGTATATATGCCTATATGCCATATGTTTATAACTGTTTCGCCAGTAGAACTCAGATTGTAGATTGTATATACATACATACATATTGTACAAATGTCTTTCACAGTCTGAATATATTTATCATGATCCTATTAGATAATATGTGGCTGAAAATGTTGCTAAAACAATGTTTAGGGCATTTGTTGTTATTTTGTTACAGCGCTGATAAATCCAAGGTTGTTGTGATCTTTCAAACATGTCCAGTTAACATTGTTGTGAGGGCTTGGCCCTTGCAAGCCATACTTGGAAGTGACTGACAAGTAGCTCATCTTTTGCGTTTGATTGACCTTGTGCACAAACCCTGCTTCCTATGAGTGTAGATTTCAGAATAAACACACAAAAACATGTACTGATCTAATCTGACAAACAGTCCAATTACGAAGAGGGAGGGGTGAACTATTCGTCTTTAACGTAATGACGCATACGCATTGATTTTCATACCCTTGCATCAGAGGGTATGAACAGTGCTTGTGCATGCAGCTAAATGTATGTAGCAGAAAAAGGTGCCATTGCTTTTATTTATTTTGTTTTAAACAAGTGTTTATTATAATTTGTTGATTATGATGATCATATTGGTCATTAAGTAAAAATACAATTTGAAGGTGTTTACTAGGGCTGGGCAATTAACCAAAAAGTAATTGAAACCGACATTCAGAACCTCTAACAGACGTAATTTTCCCAGGTCATGTTCAATCAAGAGCGTCAGAAACAGAGGGAAGCGTGTTTTACTGATATAGCCTACTTATTTGTTGAGACACACACACAAAAAATATGATGCCTTTAATATTTGAATATTTAAAACCTCTCAGAGCAGGGATGGAGGAAGGACTTGCTGGTTCTGTTATGTAAGAGGCTCTGGTTTGCACCGAAGACCACATAGAGTACCACAGATCAAAGATACACTGTACTGTATGTCCTACACACCACACAATACCAGCAATGCTTAGGCTGGTTACACTAGTCTGTCATGGAAAAGCTTCATAGTAACAATTAAATTAACACCAGCTTCATTCCATGCATCAAAACACACACACACATTATCTACACAAAGACACCTTAGTTTGTAATACACAATTTACAATGGGAACATGTAGTATTCCACGTGTACACTGCACAGTCAAGCACAAAAGCAGCCTGCATGGGGGGGGGGGGTGTTGTCTTTCCTGTGTCCTCTGACAGTCTGGATTACCAGTCCCTGCTCAGGTGTCAGTTGACCACTTACAGGCTGAGTCACATCCTGGGTGATTGGAGTTGTTGTTTTTGTTGTTATCATGCCATGTTATCTTAATGCTTACATCAGGGGACAGGATGGTCAAGTGGTCAGGGTGTTTGGCTCCCAGCTAGAAGGTTCAAACCCCAGTGTTGACCTGCTGTAAGCATCCTTGAGCAAGATGCCTAACCCCCTACCCCCCAACTGCTCCTGGTGGTTGGTCGCACGGCAGCAATCACCATCGATGTGTGAATGGGTGAATGTGAGGCAAAATAGTGTAAAGCGCTTTGGATTAAAGCGCTATATAAAAGCAGTCCATTTACATCGGCGGATGAGTCAGCCCTTCAACAATGCACATTTTGGAAAATGTCGTTCAAAGTTGTTATTGAGTACTACTACTACCAACTGCTAAGTATTTTTTGGTAGCTCTTACCCACCCAGTACTTTAACTACTGTGATATGTTTAAAAACTATTATCTGAACACCAATGCCATTAATGCATCTAACACTGATAGTGACAGGGCAGGCCAGTTTTCTAAGCTCAGATTTTACAGTAAGATGGTGGTAGTGGCTGTTTGCACCGAGCCTTTCTTGGCTGAATGTCAAGCAGAAACCTCTCTCCTAATTAGTGTGTATGTGATGTGGTCTAATTATACTCTGAGCAAGCTGTCAAGTACTACCAGAGCATGTAGTGTCCACTGTGCGTGTCACATTACAAAAGGTGGGCCCCTTCTTTGAGCGGTTGGGGGCATTAAGTCATCGAGGTTGGTGTTGTCAGAGTCTAGGGGCTGTGGAATGCAGTTAGGATGTGAGCAAATCAGGCCACTCTACCACAGTGCAGAAATCATACCAGGACGCTTAGGAGTCCAGAGCCACCAGAAATTGCTTTTTTGCTCAGAAGTTTTTTTTAGTGGTCTAGTAGAACAAAAGAGTCTTTGTGCAATCCCCACCCACACACACGCATGCAAACTGGCACAACGATGTTTGGTTTAGCAAACCGTGCAGCATTAAGCAGTTGCTGTGCACATTCTGCGCCGAGGTAGAACATTGGATATTTGACCAAACACCTCTGCTCTGCATTGTTCATAACGTATTTTATGCTAACATGTCACTTTTAAGCATTGGGGACATGTTAGGCTAACCTGCAGACACTTGGGGTTTAATTCACTGTATGAAGTAGGCTCCCTTTGCAAACAGCTTTTGTTCCTGAAACTGATTGAATCAGTTCTCCATAATCCTATTATCCAATGAAAATCATGTTTTCCAAATGACGTTAGGCAGCATTGATGACTGTCATCTGGAGTAGAGAGAATGAAATAGGATTTGCTCCTCTACAGACCTTTCCCCTTTAGTCTGTCATCTTTAACATTAAAGGAGTCATTTCATGCTCCTTTTCACTTGTTGACACAGTTCCTTGACTTCTCAAAGCAATGTAGTTGACCAGCTTAGGTCAAGTACCCGACAACTATCTTCCTCTCCCTTTAGCCAATACAAAACAGGAAGCTAACAGTCCACTTTGAAAGACGTACTACTTCTCCGTTTCACATAGACATTGCTATTTTCCAAAACAACTAGAAATATGTATTTCATGGAATGGGTACTTTTAAAGTTAAGTAAAAAATTATAAAAATAATCGCTTCAATCTCTTCATTGAAAAGTATCATTAGGTGTGTGTACAGTTACAGATGCATCTCAAATGAATTTTAATATTGAAGAAAAGTTCATTTTAATAATTCATTTGACAAAGTATAACTCATATACGGTATATTGTGGATTTATTACACAAAGTGAAATAGTTCAAGCCTGTATTTGTTTTAATCTAGATGATTACCCAAAACCCCAAATTCAGTATCTCAGAGAATTCGAATATGACATTAGAGCAGTGAAAGGAATTTTTATACAGACATGTCGGCTTTCATAAAAGTAGGTTCGTGTACAAGCACTCAGTACTTTGTTTGGGCTCTTATTCCATGAATTACTGCATCTATGCAGCTTGGCATGGAGTCGATCAGCCTGTGGCACTGCTGAGGTGTTATGGAAGCCCAGGTCGCTTCGATAGCAGCTTTCAACTCGTCTGCATTTTTGGGTATTGTCTTTCATCTTCCTCTTGACAATACCCCATACATTGTCTGGGGTTCAGGTCAGGCAAGTTTGCTGGCCAATCAGTCACAGTAATCCTATGGTCATTGAACCAGGTATTGGTACCTTGGTAGTGTGGGCAGGTTCTAAGTCCTGCTGGAGAATTAAATCAGCTTCATAAAGCTTGTCAGCAGAAGGAAACATGAAGAGCTCTAAAATGTCCTGGTAGACTGCTGAGTTGACTCTGTAGTCCATATCATCTTCTGGTGTGGACCAACACCAGAAGATGATATGGCTCCCCAAATCATCGCTGACTCTGGAAACGTCCCTGGACTTCAAGCAACTTTGATTCTGTGCCTGCACTCTTCCTCCAGACTCTGGGACCTTTATTGCCAAACCATCCATCCATCCATCCATCCATCCAACCGTCTTCATCCGCTTATCCAGAGTCTGGTCGCGGGGGCAGCAGCTTCAGCAGTGGACCCCAAACCTCCCTTTCCCGAGCCACATTGGAAATCTCTGACTGGGGGATCCCGAGGTGTTCCCAGGCCAGTGTGGAGATATAATCTCTCCACC
>JAODUH010000017.1:1836925-1854117 GCA_027564835.1 Typhlichthys subterraneus
GAGTAAAGAGCTGGTCCGTTGTTCCACGACCAGGATGGAATCCGCATTGTTGTTCCTCAATCTGAGGTTCGACAATCATACATAAAAAATAAAAACAAAAAAAATAAAGAAAACAAAGTAAAATTAGGATAATGCTAAGATAATAAGGTGTGTCTTAAAATGTATTTTAAAAGTGTTCACAGATTGCGGTTCCATCAGCTTCTAAAGCAGGCTGTTCCAGAGGCGAGGACCATAGACACTAAAGGCTCCAGTTGTTGTAATTAACAAATCCAAGTTCAAGTATTTCTGAAACTATAACTGCTTGATTTTTAATTTGTTTTAAATTTGATTTATTGTGGTATGTTAGTTTATTTTAAACCATTTTAATAATATGTATATTTGCCCTGCACCATAGTATACTTAATTCACTTATGTTTCTACAATTACATAATTCCCCCTAAGGAATTAATACATATAATACAATTTACATACAGTATGCTTTTTCTGTGGAATCCTAACATTGGAACACATTAGATCCATTTCCACCCCCAGGGGTTGAAGCTTAAAATAAGTTCAAAAGTGATTTATTTAATTTGCAGGGGTTTCAATCCCCATAGAGGAGAAACCAAAGTAAAGAGGCATTGGTTATCATGTACATTATCATCCACTAAACTGTATCTCAAGGTCAACTGATGTACAGTTAAATTATTGAACCAGTTATAATTAATTATTTGAAATAAAATCCTTGTTTGCTTGTAATGTTAGCTTACTGACACAGTACATCATAACTGCGCAACTGGGTAGTAAGGTGAGCTGAAATACGTTCAAAATAGGGGACATAAATGTTTTTATACAAAACATTGTACAGTAGGTTCCATAATGGAAACAGCAAAGAGAGCCAAAGCAAAACCATGTTCTGTTCCAGAATTAAATAAAGCTACATACAAATTCCAAAAAGAATACCACTGGAGCATAGCCATCCTCAACAGCATGTCAACCACTTCTGCAAAGGGAGTAGGAGTAGGCTAATGGACAGTTAATATATTGTTAGTAGGAGTTAGTAGTTATTGAACACTACTTCCAACAAGTCAACAGCCAATGTGACTTAGATCACTCACTGGACACTATCTGTTCATAAACAACAAAATATACAACAATTAGTTCTGACCAAGTGATATTTCAGTCTAATGTACTGGGACTTTTAACTATGCGTATATCACACATATGTAACAAGCTAGCGTGATGTTATGTGTTGCTTGGTAACAGTCCAGCCATGTAGTTGCCGACACAGAACCAGAGACTGTCGATAGGAGTTTAGAACTATGGTTGCGAGACTATTTGTGTTGGCGGAGCCGAATGAATCATTAAACAAACAAACAAATACTTTTCTGTTGGCGCCTATTACTATTATCTACAAATAAAATGCGTGTCGAACTGTTGTATAAAAGCAATAACACACTCGACGTCGTGATTACCGAATCACAGCCGTGCGGATGGATATTCAGTCTAATGCACTACTTCTCGTGTGTTATTGCTTAATTAACCAGTGATAACACACCAGTTTAGTGTTGTAACGTGTTCCATGTGATGATCACCATTGTAAATATTGGAGTCTGTGCAGCACCAAACAGCACCATGATTCTGATGTGTACACTGCCAGAACTTATGGGAAGTGTAATGTCATGGTTTAAATTTAGTTAAAAATAACAAGGAGCTCAGATGTGACTGTGATGTAGTGCACTGCACATTTATCATGGAGCATTAATATTATATTCCATGTCAGCTTTTCTTTTTTGTTCCATTGATAATTACATAGAATATCATGTAGTCTAGCGGAACAGAGGCTAACTCAGTAGAGAAAGCATTGGCTCACTATTTACTTCAGTTAACAAGGTGCCTATAAAGGCACTATAGTTACGGTTTCTCTTACCTGTTCTTTCTTCAAATGTGTCTGCTTTGGTGTATTTTAGATGTGGCTATTATGTATGTATGTGATATGAAAACAAATTTCCCTCTGGGGACAATAAAGTCTAAGTCAGTCAGTTCTTGGGTGTATACTTTTAACAGTACATTTTTATTTTCTATATGTCCCCTATAAAACAGACAACAGGTGTCAACTATGGGTGATTGGTCATATCTCCTGGTTCTCCTGGACAAGGTCCAGTCTCATTCTACTGTGGTTGGCAAGATCTGGATGAGTGTCCTGTTTCTGTTCAGGATTTTAGTCCTTGGTGCAGCAGCTGATAATGTGTGGGCGGACGAACACTCTGAATTCATCTGCCATGCTCAGGAGCCGGGGTGTTGGCATGCCTGCTACAACTGGATGTTCCCTATATCGTACATACGCTACTGGGTCTTTCAGATCGTCTTTGTGTCAACGCCATCTCTGGTCTACTTGGGCCATGCCATCCATGTGATACACAAAGAGAAGAAGTTAAGGGAACACATTCAGAAGCAAACAGATCCGGTGTTGTTCCTGAAAAGACCCAAATACACTGATGAGAGGGGGAAGGTTCAAATTAAAGGGGTTCTCCTACGCAGCTATATCACTCAGCTGGTTTGTAAGATCATCTTGGAGGTGGGCTTCGTCGTAGGACAGTTCTACATATTTGGTTCTGTCATAATGGTGCCCTACTTTCATTGTAAACAGAACATACCTTGCCCCATGAACATAGGCAGCGAGTGTTACATATCTCGTCCCACAGAGAAGACCATCTTCATCATCTTCATGATGGTGGTGACTGGTGTTTCAGTGCTTCTCAACATCATTGAGATCATGTACCTTCTGTACAGCAGGAAGAAAGCACGTTCTGCAGCCCATCACCATCCTAATTTAGATGTGTATTCGCCCAGCCCGTCGGGTCCTGTGTGGTCGACCAATGGAACAAGCCGACACAGAGACTCTCCACCACCATTCCCTACAGAGGATCTGGTGGATATCCACGAAGCGAACAGCAGCAACAATTTAGCTAGTAAAGTGAAAAACCCTTGATGACAATGGATAAATATTAAATTACATTGTTCTTACATTACAGCAATAATCGAAGCTGCTGTTAAATCCACATTATCAGTGAATTTGCTTGTTTGTAATGCTTATGCTTGACACTCATGAAAAGCACTCAAAACTCAGAACTGTAATGAAGACACAATAACAATGTAAACAGGGAAACAATTAAAACCACACACATATCTTTATAATCATATATTCATTCACATGTTGCAGTGAATGCTTTTAAAATATTTTTCAAAAAGCAAGAATGCATTCAGAAGAAATATTTGAATAAAATGTTAATATGGAAATGCTTGAATAAAATAAAATTAGAGCGGATTAAGGCCTGTACTGTAATGTACTGTTATTCACATTTTTGGGGTGACGTAGAGACATATACAGTATAGCCTGCAGTAGCAGAGGCAAACTACTTAACGGTATAGTCTGCAATTCTAAATTAATTGTAAGCTAATACACTTTCTGTCAAATATCTTGACGCATTCCTCTAGCTCATCTTTCCCTGTATGTGCTGAAAAAATAATCTGCTAATCCTACACAGCCCTGGCTCCAAAATAGGATCACAAACACAGTGGCGAACACCGCTCACAACAACAATGCCCTAGGCTTCGCAATCAATGCATTTCAATGTGTGGGGCGGAACTTCTACAGGAGTTTGTTTTAATGTGTTTTTTGAGCTGTAAACTAAGGACTGAACTGTAATGAGACATAGCAATGCTGGTATAGATATTGACAAAATCCCAATTTTTTTTTAATTCTGCAATTTATGGTGACATAATTCCTCTGCATGTCTTATACGTTACAAATTGCTCCAGGACCTGGCTAGTTTCCAACTGTACTTTTCATCAACTCGTGTGTCATCAAAAATATGTGGGACCCATTTCAGACCTTCCCGTCCCCTCCCCTCACTCAGCCACCAGACTATGTTTTAATATTTTTCATAGTTGTGCAATGGGTGGAGTCAGGCTCAGACCTGGGGTGCAGTTACACTTTAAATAATTCTATGGGAGTAGTATGTACTGTAATTCCAAAGATGGTGGATATGTGGATGATCCTTCCCGTCTTCCCAAAGAGCCAATAATCTGCTTTCTAACGACAAAACCGTATTAAGCCAATTATGTGGTTGCATTAATGAAATATATCTGAGGGGAAAATGTACCAAACTTTCCAGCCATATTTGTCAGGTTTGGCTCGTGACTCTTATGTAAAATGACATCCAGATTACACAGATAGATCTGGGAAGCTGTCCATTGAAACTGTTTGGAAAAAGGCAGGCACTTTAAAATCAATACTTGGTTATTGTATGAACCATCTGCTGCTAGCACCATCTATCACACCCCACACTCACTTAACCCATACAGAACCTGTAGCTTCCAGGACTATGCTAATTGGTCGACCCAAGCATATTTTTAGATTCTACCTTTTTTTAGCATATATGCTAAAGTGTTCTTGTACATAGGACTTTATGCTTGTTCAGACTGATGCCCATGGAAATGTCTATTTAGAACTTGAGAGATCAGACAGTGTCACAAGGCTATTTTTTATAGTTACAGTGATTCATTCATGATGATCTTGTTAGCCCAAAACCTTGCCTGGAGGCATTATAAAATGTCTGTCAAGTGGATGGACTTTGGTTTGTCTATATTAAAACTACAGTAGGCTGCATGTATTACATATGGTATGCTTTCATACCATATGTAGAAACGTGATTAAATAAAGTAATAAAGTATACAAAGAAAGAAAACATTTTCAACTCAAATGTTTTTACCATTTTTTAATATGTTTGTAATATGTTAACTGTACAGTTCTACATATAGTGCTACATAGAGGCATCATTGTGGACTTTACAATATGTAGCTTATATTAATAATAGCAATATAGTCTTTCTACATAAAGATGTGAGTGATTTGACATCTTGCTATCAGCGAATGCTGTCATTGTTAATTATATGTGGTAGACAATGACAAACATAATATAGGTGATGATAATGAGCTTCAACTTTTTAATATAGTGTATATGTATATGTATGTATGTATTTATGTATGTATGTATGAATGTATGTATGTATGTATGAGGGGTGTAATATTTCAAGTTATTGCAATAATATATATTTTTCAAAATAAACGCATCATGATACTGCCATGAATGGCTTGTGTTATGGTACAGTATTAAATGTTTACTGTAAAGCTGTATTATTTTATTGTTTTATTATTATTTATTATAATTGTTTTTACAAATTACTTTTACATGCAGCAGTTGTAAAACTTGCTCTACACATATGGATGTAAACCTGAACGTTTCAAAATATTGTTGAGTATACTGCTTTGCCACTGGGTGTCGCCCTTTACTTTAGTATGTATGTGCAAGCACGCTATGTGAAGTTCTTACACAGTCTACTTAGCCTACTTGTTATTATAAAATATTGACTGCCAACTTGGAGAAAAGCTAAAAAGGTCGCTTTAAACTGGATTTTCTAAATGACCATTACATAAAGAATAATGTTTTTGAGTTATTATTGAGCATGAATACAACATTTGTAGAATGAATAGTAGACTATTCAACTTGGATTAAAGTCGTATAAATTGGTTATACACTTTTCTCTAAAAGGCATAAGCTATTTAGTCTGGATAATTTATATGAAGTTTGCATGACCATTCTTCGAACATTTGGACCAACACAATATTACATTCAAAATAATGGTTTACCTTTTTCCTAAAGCCTACCTGAAGTCAAACCCTTTGGTGAGTATAGGCTAGTGTGTGTGCAATTTTGAATCGCCATACAGAGCCGATCGAGAGCTTGACGTAGAGATCAGGTGACTTTGCTCCACATCAACTGTATCAACGTGGACTGTTATAAGGAAGAGAAGTTTGACAAGTTTGACTCAGTTTCCCCGTGGTACCAAACTTGGATTTCAAGACTGCCAGAGACGGTGCCTCCAAGGAGAGCCATAGAGAAAGTCCCTTTGGGCTTTCTTCTTGCTTTCTGTAACTTTCCAGGTAAGCCACCGGAAGAAATATAAATTTTAAAGAACTGATGGAGAACCTTTTTCATCCAGCTGTCAGCTATTAGAAATTGCCAACTTCTAAGAAACCCTGGTGCGCTGCAATATACTATAACTTGCAAACAAAATTAGCCTTTATATGCCCTGTATGCTTTGGATTTTTCATTCCCGATTTACTCACTTTTTATTTTCTTTTAACTAGGTCTATTTCTTTAGAATTCCCAATTTTATATTTAAAAAAATTATATACCCAAGTTCTACGGGGGTTCTCTTTATCATTCCAATTTTTCCAGCTAAGGTTGCATTTATATTTTTAGTTTTCAGATCATGACAAAGAAACAGAACCTTGAGGTCTGCTGAAATGAACGGCACAAGAATGCAACTGGCACATCACAGAGAAAGCGCGTTAATATGTGCTATTTTACGCTTAATTGGTCAAATGAGACTTTAAGCATTGGCCCAAAGCTATTGATACATGACCCAAAACCTTTGGGTCAGGCATCAATCGAGTTATTTTTCTTTATATAACAACATATTCGATTCTAAATATTCCCAATATAGTTGTTTTATTTTTGTAAAATTCTTTAGACAATTGTTTATTTCTATATGATCATATGACAATTTCCAGAATGGAATCCTCTAGCAAAATAATCTATATTGCATTTGGTTTCATGAAGTTTAATATCCACATTAGACATTTTTTAGCAACCTACAAATTCAAAATGTTCTACTTTTAAAGGCCACAGAATTTTGAGTGTATGCACCTGTTTGGCACATGATTGAAAGACAGTATGAGACTTGTCTTGGAGGACCAAGATTTCTATTGTTCCAAGACTGTCTTGCTTATACAGTATGCTTCCCCAGGAGAGGATAGACCAGGAGGCCGCAGCTCACTCATGTAGAAAATGGAATAACCTCTTAGTGTATTTTTTAAACAAATATAGGTTGAACACCTCAAACTGCTACTACTATTGGAGATCATCAAAATCAAAAAGTTCTTGTTAAAGTCCTCAATATGCATGATATTTCTAGGAATCGTCTATACAGACCTATTATTGATTGTGTGTAGACAATATAACATAAATGAGGGCTCGCTGTGTTTATTTCTGTAGACTGTTCCCTGTCCCTATCAAGACTGCAGGCATAATGTCTTTTCTGTATTTATTTCATTAATCACTAGTCACATAGTATTTCGTTTTTAATTTCAGTAGTTCACATTGCATACATTTTGGGAGATGAATGTATCTATTAAACTGATTTTTCAAATTCGTCCATGTACACGCATGCTGTAGACTGAAGCATAAGAGTTGAGCATATGTTGACTATATTTAGATAGTACTAATTGACAATTAGATTACTTTGGTAAAACAAGGGTGGGAATTTCTGATAGCTGTACTGAATACGTCTTGAATCATTGACTAACAGCTGCCTATTAATCTGTAGATGAGCTAGTCTCCTGTTTAAAAGGCTTATTTGAATGCATGTACGGACACATGCACTCCAACAAGACGTTCTCAACAGATTCTGCTCCAGTGAACACATTTAGGGTAGACCTTTACACCACATAATGCATTCCCAAGCATCCCAACAGTTTGGCTGGCAGATTGCCATTCAATAAATCTATCTGAATACACTGAACCCTTTAAAATCACTGTTGGCAGATGTGAGACCTGATCTGAAAGTTCTCTCTTTAATGCTATGTGTATCTCTGTATATGGCACCTCCTGCTTTTAATCACCTTGACTTCCAGCTAGACAAAAAGCTAAACGTCAGCATGCGTACACTGCTGTTACAATGATTTGTTACCTTTATTAAATACATTTGGAGGAAACAAATGCAACATTTTGAAAAATAGTCTGCGGTTGGGGAATCTGTTGTGACTTTAATGGATGTGTAATATTTGTAATACAAAGCACCTTAGACTGAATTAGTCCAGATTTATGTTTTATTTTTGGTAAAGATCAATGATTTATGGTTTATGTTTGCTTTTTGGTAAAGAGCAAAACATTTGCCTTTACCAAGAGACAAACTGGAAAAACCTGTTTGACTTATCAGACGTTTTATCTGCATTGAAAGTTGAAATGAAAATAACAGACTCCACTTGTGACTGGTAGCCTAGTTAATGTACAGTGCTTACAAATGAGAGGCATCTGTTTAGCACCAACGGAGTGTTTTCATTTCATTCTAGCACTGCACGAAGCCAGAACTGTGCATTTAAACATGAACAAACACAGCATTTGATATCTTTAATTTTGCCTCCACATCCTCTATTCCTGCATTCTTCTCTGTTTATTGGAGTTGTTAACAAACAATGGCCTGATGAAAACCAGCTCTTCTTGGCTGCTTTTTATAGTCAAGCCGATGAAAGGGATTCATAACATTTGTGTATGTCAATGCTTCTTAAACTTGTTTTACATGCTTTACCCAACATATAAAGCATCAAATAATCGCAATAAAGGTGTTAATTAGTACAATGAAACATATATGGTAAACGTGCATCTTCTAGTGTGTCTGATAGACATGCAGGCACTGCAACAGTCATTTCATTTGGTTAATGCTTAAACCTTCATTTATCCGTCCAAGACTGAATTGGGTGAGTTTTATTCTTTAGTAAAAGCCTGAACGATTGCAGATTACCTGTGTAATCTAGCATGCTCTTCAACACAAATCTTTGCGTAAAGGAGGACGTACAGGACGAAGGGTTTGAAACCTTCCTCATCATTTACTAACACAGATGTCTGCTTCCTTCCCATCCTGCAGGTAACACTCTGTGAACATGGGTGACTGGAGTGCTCTGGGGCGGCTGCTGGACAAGGTCCAGGCCTACTCTACAGCTGGAGGAAAGGTCTGGCTCTCGGTCCTGTTCATCTTCCGTATCCTGGTCCTGGGTACCGCCGTGGAGTCAGCGTGGGGAGACGAGCAGTCGGCCTTCAAATGCAACACCCAGCAGCCCGGCTGTGAGAACGTCTGCTACGACAAGTCCTTCCCCATCTCGCATGTGCGCTTTTGGGTGCTGCAGATCATCTTTGTGTCCACGCCAACGCTCCTGTACCTGGCCCACGTCTTCTACCTCATGAGGAAGGAGCAGAAGCTCAACCGCAAGCAGGAGGAGCTGAAGGTGGTGCAGAACGACGGTGGCGACGTGGACATCCCACTGAAGAAGATCGAGATGAAGAAACTGAAGCACGGCCTAGAGGAGCATGGCAAGGTGAAGATGAAGGGCGCCCTGCTGAGGACCTACATCGTCAGCATCTTCTTCAAGTCCATGTTCGAGGTGGGCTTCCTGGTCATCCAGTGGTACATCTACGGCTTCAGCCTGGCGGCGGTCTACACCTGCGAGCGCGAGCCGTGTCCCCACAGGGTGGACTGCTTCCTGTCCCGTCCCACAGAGAAGACTGTCTTCATCATCTTCATGCTGGTGGTATCGCTGGTGTCGCTGCTTCTCAACGTCATCGAGCTGTTCTACGTGCTGTTCAAGAGGATCAAGGACCGGGTCAAGAGCAAGCAGCCCCCCATGCACTACCCCAGCGGAGGCACCCTGAGCCCCACCCCTAAAGATCTGTCCACCGCCAAGTATGCTTACTATAATGGCTGCTCGTCCCCGACCGCCCCGCTTTCCCCTATGTCGCCACCGGGCTACAAGCTAGCAACCGGCGAGAGGGGGACGGGCTCATGCCGTAACTACAACAAGCAAGCCACCGAGCAGAACTGGGCCAACTACTCCACGGAGCAGAACCGTCTGGGCCAAAATGGGGGAGGCAGCACTATTTCAAACTCCCACGCACAAGCCTTTGACTTCCCTGATGAGAGCCATGATCCCCACAAGAAACTGTCCCCAGCAGTGGGACACGAGCTGCAGCCACTTGCGCTGATGGACGCCAGGCCTTGCAGCCGAGCTAGCAGTCGCATGAGCAGCAGAGCACGGCCAGATGATCTGGATGTGTAGCCCTGCTCTATCCACTTCCTAATGGCCTCAGTCATGAAATCAGGAAGTACTTTGGCAAAGTGCTGATAGAAGAGGTGGGGCTAACTTCAATCACTGTCTTCAACCTAGAGACTCTTAAGCAATAAAAGAGACATTAAAATGTAACTTAACACTGTCGGAGGTACTACAAAATGTTTATTAGATTTTTACTGAAACTATTAGTGAAGCTAACCCAGCTTTAACAAAACAGAACTACACAAATGGTATAAGAGTCCTTCTCAAAGTAAATGTTCTGTAATTTTTTTTTACAATTTTTGTTTGTGGTTTTTTTTTTTTTAAGAAGAGAGCCTGGATGAATGTGTTTGATTTTAATTAATTTTAATGACATTAAGATCACACATGTCAATGTGCGCACGCATGCGCACACACACACACACACAAAACATTCCATGTTAGAAATATTGCACTTCAGTATTTTGCTGACATTCTGACCATGCTTTGCTTGTGTAATAATGTTACATGTCCATGGGAATCAGCATATTCATACAAGTTTTCTTTTCAACATACAGTACATCCTAACCGTCTAATCTCAATATCCATGTATAGTCACACTAAAGTTTATAGTCACAGCAAAGACATGTAGAATTGTTATCTGCTCATTTCTAGGATACCTTATACCCATTATCTGCATCGTAAACCTCTTGCAAAAAACAGGGTTTTGAAGGAAAACATACTATCAATGTCAATTACTACTTATTTATTGCTTTGTATCTGCAGGATTCCCACCACTAACAGGAAAATTTGACTACTATCCAAGGTATCTTATTTTACACAAAAGATGTCAAAACACTTTAATCTGTAAGATGTCTCTTTTTCTTAATATATTAGGGTTCAACTTTTGTCAGTTACCATTAACTGTTTCCTGATAAACTTTGAATTTATGTGGTGTCAGTTATGTTTTCATTTTTGTTATGTGTGTTGTTTTTAGGTGTAGGGACAATTTTTTTCATAGAGAGTGGACTGTTTCATGCAGCTACAAATGAAAAAGCAGACATGTTATCTGATTGTGTCCTGAAAACCTTTGGAAAAAAAGGCTTAATTTTTCTCAATTTCTCTTTTATTATTATTATTGTTTGCAGGGTTGGTAGATGAAGGTAGTAAAATTATTATTATTTGTGTTTTACTTATTGGAGTGAGTGAATGATTTGGTTTTTGTTTATAACGCTTGTTTTTCAAACTCAATGTAATCATTGCTGCTTGAGAAATAGGTATTCAGTACTGTAAATCCTGCTAACTGTCACAAAAAATGTGAGTTTGTAGAAGACTGCTTATAGATCTGGACTAATATTTAGTCAATTTTATTTAAAAAAGTATATGCCAATGTAGCTTCCACAACTACCAAACACTAGATTGATTGATGAATTTGGGAAATATTATTTTTATTTGTAATTAAGTTGTCGGTACTTAACAATCTCAGCTACAATGGCGTTTGCACTGAGATCTTGATGTTAGAGGTGTTATGATGCAAAAACTAAGTGACAAGTGTTTTCTGATATGCATGTTACTAATTTATTGTTCAACCCATAAATCACCACAGTGCATTCATGTAAACAGTGTTTTCAAATGACAAAAGGTTTCATAGATCTTGAAGGGCTATATAATAAATGTCATACACTCACACAGGGAAATTGTCACAGTTGGTCAGATGTTACCACTCCATGAAGATCCACTGTTGTACAGTGTTCAAGTGCATGATAGCAAAGAAAATTAAAACGCTTTAATCTTATCTGTGAAAAGCTATTTTAACCAATAAAGATGTTTCTTTCTCATCTTGATTGATTTGTCTCATTCCAGTCTTGCGATGTGATGACGTAATGACGTCCTGGTTGGTACTACATTATCTGAATGCTAGCCGTAAAGTACAGTTGTAGCATAAACACTTCAAACTAAACAATTACACTTTTGTTGGATTTGTTGTACAGTATAGCAGGAATCCTGTAAATTAATTCCACAATTTTGATTCCTTAGTTTTTATTCCAATGAAATATCATGGTAAATGGACAGACTTTATATTGTGCTTTTCTAATCTTCTGGCCAGTTAAAGCACTGTACAGGATTGCCTCACATTCACACATTCACACACATCATATCATGGAAGTTTAGCAATGGTAAATTATTTCTAATGATCAATTGTTTCATCCTTTGTCAATGACATATCCATGTATAAAGGCCAAGAGAAGCAAATACATGATTAAAACAACAAAGACTAATTAGCTAACATATATCTATGATTCCACAGATACTCGGGTCGCGGGGGCAGCAACTCCAGCAGGGAATACCAAACTTTCCTTTCCAGGGCCACATTAACAAGTTCTGACTGAGGGATCCCGAGGCGTTCCCAGGCCAGTGTGGAGACATAATCTCTCCACCTAGTCCTGGGTCCCAGAGGCCTCCTTCCAGCTGGACGTGACTGGAACACCTCCCAAGGGAGCCGTCTAGAGGGCATCCTCACCAGATGCCCATACCACCTCAACTGGCTCCTTTCGAGGCAGTGGCTCTACTCCAAGTTCCTCACAAATAGCCGTGCTTCTCACCCTATCTCTAAGGGAGACGCCAGCCACCCTCCTGAGAAAACCCATTTTCTCAGGAAATACAACTGAGTCAAATCAGAGTATAAGTTGATGCAAGCTACCTGGGGTGCGTTTCCCAAAAGCATTGGTGTTGACTACCTTAGCAACTTACATGGTTTCCCAAAACTATAGTCTGAACTATGGAGGAAACTACGTTGGTGACTTACGTAGTACGATGCCTCGTTAATTGACGCAGGTGTTTCCCAAAACCATAGTTCCAATGACCATTGTCATTCAGACTACAGCTCTCATGTGTCGTTAGAAGTATAGTTTGTGGTGACTACGTCATAACAACATGTTCTCATTCACAACTCGTCAAAAATTGCAGCTTGGTCAACTCGTCAATTTTCGAAGCGTTAGAAAACCTTTGGTGTCTAAGAATGAAGACTTTGTTCATTGACTGTTGCAAAGATACGGAGTTACCACAGGTTTATTTTTAGCTATATGGGCATGCAATCTCAGCACACGTATAAGCTCCTGGATGTAGATAAATAATCAATATACAATCGAGACATGTTAAAATGTATTTACCTGAAATCATAAAATCAGTTATATTTCGGTATAGGATATGTTTTTTATTTTTTTTAATATGTGTTCAAAATAAATATTTGGAAAAACACACTATTTGTGCTTATCCGAATAACGTATTTGTAACCATCCATAATAGGCATATTAGTCAAGATGTGTTTAACACAAACTTAACCAACAGAAAGGATATTTGGATATATTTTATTTTAGTTTTTTTTCCACATAGTAGGCTAGTATATAAATATACATAATATTTAGTTATGCTATCAATCTTGTTGAGTGAAATACACCTAATCAACATGTATTTACATTCTCCAAATTATTGTAATAGTATGCTACCTTGGACAGCTCCCATAATGCATAGTTAGTTAGATGCTCTTTATTAATGAGCAAGTTAAGTGTTCAAGAAACAGGCCTAAGTCTGTCGTAGCTAACAGACTCTTAAGGCAACGTGCAACGTTAAACCATCTTAAGTGTGTCGCTATCGGGAAACGGGGCACTGGACTATTACATTAATATTCAAAACTACAGTACAGAGTATATTGGTATGCAACATGATTTTTTTGTAACCATGTAAAGGTCCTTTTACACCAAGCACGACGCAAAAATGTCAAGCGAAAAAGCGAAAAAGCGGAGGCCGATAATATGACATCTGCGACATAAAGTACATGACGGTGCTTTATGTGGTAGACTGATTGACAAATTTGGTGTGTCGCCTGTTTTATGCTACAAAATAAAGCAGGCAGGCTATCAATGTGGAAATCTCCATCTGTAATGAGCTATCCCGGAGGAGCCCCTGAAATTAACATCCTATGGTATTGTACATCAACGCTGTTAAACAAGAATGCGAGTGCCACTATTCTTGGCCAGGGGTAGCAGAATAGTCAGTATTCCAAGATTAAAGTGACGCAGTTCATATGCTATCGTATAGTAGTTCTTATAAACATCCGGTCCATGTTCGTATGAGGGCAAGTAGCAATGCACTCCTTATAAAAAACAACAATAAATTGATAGGCATATTTACTTACTGTAATCATACCCGATGTTTGCAGAGATAATTTCCCATGCGTTGCATTAATTATATAGACTTTTTGGGTGTTTATCAAAGCTTTACTGCTGAGTGGAATATTAACAGAATGTTAAAAGCTCCGCTATTGTCATGTGACATCAATAGTTCATTGTGATTGGTTAAACCCATTTCATCGCCAGGTAAACGTTAAAATAAATCGACCATGAAACAAAAAATATTTCGCATTATCGCATTGCGAATATTCTGTGTAAGGTGTTATTTACTATAATGCATTTACAATAATTACAGTCGCTTTTTTACATCGCTTTTTGGCGTCGCTCTTGGCGTAAAAGGGCCTTAGAAAGCACAGGTTACAGTGAGTTACTGATAGCAATATATTGAGATTTTACTTATAATAAGGCATAGTACAACCTTATTGATTGCTTTAGTATATAGAAACAACACGCTGGTAAAATTGCCCATTGAGATGCATACGTATAATGCAGCTCAACAATTTAAAGTCTAACTGCACCCCAGCTCTGAGCCTGACTCCACCCATTGCATAATTTTGAAAAATGCTTAAAGTATATCAGCTGAGTGAGGGGAAGGGGTTAACATTTTAATTTGATGATGCAGGAGCAGATCAGGAGTAATGTTGAATTTTATAAAAACAGAAATGTTGTCAATATTAATTAATACCAGCATTTGTGTGTCATCACAGTGCAGTATTATTATTTAATTTACAGCTCAAAAAACACAATTTAGGGTGCAGTTAAAAACAATGATAAAGCTCCTTCTCAAAAACAAAGACATGGTATGTATGTACAGTATGTTGTTTAACACAGTTAAACAACCAGTTTTATTATAGTGTGAGTTTCTGATTTCTTGAAATAGATTTTCAAGGTCAGTGTTTCCAACTGCCTACAGTATATTTTTCTTTACTAAGCTGTCATTGAAAATGATGAGAAACTACACTTTATTCAGGTCTAGATTGAAAAAACTAAGCCCAGTTCTCTAATTGCCAAAAGGAGATGGGAATGCATTCATTTCAGTGGTGTGGGTCTAAATGAGTTCACAACAGAATCAAATGTTCTGTTGTTCTGTTGTGCCAGCTAGTGTAAGAATGATGGAGCATTGCATCATGTGCTTGAAATAGATTTGAGCAGCACATCAACAATAACACAAGTGTAATATTGCAGGCAGATAAGGGTCTGTGTATGCTAGCTATGTTAACATATAACATAGTGTGTGGGTCTTGGCCTCAAAGAGAAAAAGTGAAATTGTATAATATAAAAAGACGGCGCTCTTTTCAGCCCTGCAAGTTTCCTTTTTAACCTTTCCACAGCGCTAAGTCAAACCACATGTTTGGAGCCCTGAGGACCACATGTGGCTACAGCGAGAGAGAGAGAGAGAGAGAGAGAGAGAGAGAGAGAGAGAGAGAGAGAGAGAGCATAAAGGAGTGTTAAAAAAAAGAGGGACGAGAGTGTCATTTCTAATTAATCTCTCTTGTTAATTATCAGGTTTTCAGGCACAGGTTCCAGATAATTACATTGTAATTATCAAAAACAGAAACATGATATAAACAGAATAGACATGCCTGGGTCACATGAACACTACCAGAACATGAGTTCAGTTTATGTAATCAACATTAACTTGTCTTGAACCAATATTTTAGCCATTAGTTTTGTCCATCTCAAGTCAAGTATATACACTGTTTACACATTAAAAGTCATTTATTATCTATTCTTTTGAAATCCTGATGTTTTTTAAAAATAGGTTTTTAAACTCTTTTGGGCACTTTTAAAATACTTATAAATATAAATAAAGGTTATCAAAAGTTGGAGAACAGCCAGTTAATGAGAATGACAATGAGGGTTGTTTATTTCAGTGCCTCGTTCATTAAGAAGGAATATTGTCTGCTTATTTCAGGTTCATCATGAGACCAGCCTTGGGACCCAGGGTTGGGACACAGCCTTGGGACCCAGGGTTGGGACACAGCCTTGGGACCCAGCATTGGGAGCCAGCCTTGGGGCACATCATTTGGACCAAGCCTTGGAACCAAGCCTGTATTTATTGTGTACTGACCATGTTTGGATGGCTGCTGCCAAGGACAATGTAACTGCTTTTAATTAATGTTCTGGATATGTATTGTACACATTGTAAATATGGCCATTCCTAGGCCTTTGCCAGGGAAATCCCATTGTCATGATCATCCCATGAACAGGAGGATTGCCCAAGAACAGGACCATGAAAATTGAATGAAATGCTTGAATGGGGAACAAGGTTAGACTGGCTGGCATGTAACATAGCCAGGACCAATGCTAGGCAGGTAGTCGGGGTATAGCTTGGTATTTAATACAGAGGTTATGATATGTGATGCAACTGAGGCTCAGTCACATATTATGTCTCACACAGTCTCACATTATTAATCATATTACTTGTCCAAACGTCATTTAGCCAAACAATTTAAATTTATTTATTTAATTAATTTATTTTTCTGGGATAGATTAGAAGCGGCTGGGTTTATTTTTAGCTTGGGAGATGCTGACTTATGAGCAGCAACAGCTTTACAGCTGTTGTATCTGGTTTCGTTGCTCTCAGACATCGACAGACCTCAGTTGGTGACTTACATTTCCGTCCGGCAGCCCAACCACACACTCACCACAGGGCTGGGGTGGTGCTACGACTTAAACGGCAAATTGTGTTAGTGTGCAAGTGTGTTGTGTGCATATACTGTATCCCTATATAATGTTTGTGAATATGTGTACACTTTGTGCTTGCATTTATTTATGTCATATGATTGATGTGAATGTGATCTACTGGTTATAGTAGAGTAGAGGGAGCTGATTGGTCAGGGGTATAATGTCCTGCCCCAAATTTGCAAACTTTTTTCTTTGCAGACCCCATTTTACAAGTCTACAATCTGTTTGTGTGTCAACAGTGCCAGAAATCACATTTGTATTTTGAATTTTGTGCTTGCTCATTGATGTTTGCAAGTGTGTAATAACATTTTGCAAACTTGTATAATGGTATGCCAGTTGAGGTGGTACGGGCATCTAGTAAGGATGCCTCCTGGGCGCCTCCCTTGGGAGGTGTTCCAGGCACGTCCA
>JAODUH010000017.1:1854217-1872241 GCA_027564835.1 Typhlichthys subterraneus
TCTCTAATTCATCCCAAAGGTGTTCTATCGGGTTGAGGTCAGGACTCTGTGCAGGCCAGTCAAGTTCCTCCACACCACACCTGCTCATCCATGTCTTTATGGACCTTTCTTTGTGCACTGGTGCGCAGTCATGTTGGAACCTGAAGGGGCCATCCCCAAACTGTTTCCACAAAGTTGGGAGCATGAAATTGTCTTGGTATGCTGAAGCAATAACAGTTTGTTTCACTGGAACTAAGGGACCAAGCCCAACCCCTGAAAAACAGCCCACACCATAATCCTCCTTCCACCAAATTTTACACTTGGCACAATGCAGTCAGGCAAGTACCATTATCCTGGAAACTGCCAAACCCAGACTCGTCCATCGGATTGCCAGAGAAGCGTGACTCGTCACTCCAGAGAACACGTCTCCACTGCTCTAGTGTCCAGTGACGGCGTGCTTTACACCACTGCATCCGACGCTTTGCATTGCACTTAATTTACTTTGTGATGTAAGGCTTGGATGCAACTGCTCGGCCATGGAAACCCATTCCATGAAGCTCTCTACGCTTTGTTCTTGAGCTAATCCAAAAGCAGCATTACGTTTGAAGGTCTGTAGCTATTGACTGCAAAAAGTTGGCTTCTGCGCACTGTGTGCCTCAGCTTGCGCAGACCCCGCTCTGAATTTATGTGGCCTACCACTTCATGGCTGAGTTTCTGTTGTTCCCAATCGCTTCCACTTTCTTATAATACCACGAACAGTTGACCGTGGAATATTTAGTAGTTAGGAAATTTCCCGAATGGACTTATTGCACCGGTGGCAACCTATCACAGTACCACGCTTGAATTCAGTGACCCATTCTTTCACAAATGTTTGTAGAAGCATTCTGCATGCCTAGGTGCTTGATTTTATACACCGCAGGCGATGGACGTGATTGAAACACCTGAATTCAATGATTCGGAGGGGTTTCGCAATACATTTGGCAATATAGTGTGTGTATATATAAAAAAAAAGAAATATGCATGTGTTGATATTGGGACCTTATGTTTATTTTGACTTTCTTGGAAATTTAACATATCTCTATTTTTTTAACAGTCTACTGACAAGCCTACTTACTTTCTATATAGATGCTCCCCTCTATCTGCTGGTCTGTAAGTTTTCTTCTTTTTTTTTTCGGTGAGAGAATGTTGTAATGCTTTAGTTGTGCAATGAAAGAGGGAGTGCTTTTTTTGTTTTAATCTGCTCTTGAGATAATCAAAAAGCATGCACACCCTAGCTAAGTGAGACAGTTTGCTCTCTAAAATCAATTCCACTTTCATCTGGGTTTTGCCTTTTTTCCATTCTTGGACCAAATCATAGAAGAAAATGCAGACTAAATATGAAAATCCATAATGTAACTGGAATTATGCGTACAGGATAAGCCATCCTTCAATATTTTAACTGGCCGCGGTCGACAAACAGGGAACTTATGAGGTGGTCGGGTACAATGCTGTGTTGCCATTTGTCCCGTCCTCAGACAGAATCATTTAGACATTTGTTGCCTAGCCCTCACCTTTTTGAAGTTAGCATGAGGGTTTAGTGTGAACTAAGTGTGGCTCCCACAAGGACCTTTTAGGCCTGAGCTGAGGGCTAACCAGGACTTAACGTAGCCTGGGTAATGACATCTCTCACAACCCAGTAGTGCGTTCATCTCTGTGCCAAGCTTACCCCTCAGCACATGTAGACAAACCCATTGTCCAGACGTACACACACCAGCCAGGCCTTTCTTCTGGGAGGGCCAGAGCTCAGGACATGATGCTGATGTCCAGTGAATCTGTGGTTTGTAGCACCATGCTGACAGGCCTCTGAGTGACCGAGCGTTACTCGGAGGTGTTGCATCTGTGGCCACACGGGTACAAACACCTTCCATTTCCACATCATTACAGTACAGTTATGTAGCCTTGGCCTTTCTGCATAGGAATACTTGACACTGAACTCACCAATGTCTTATTAAAAATGCAAAGATTAACGTTGCATGTTGGGTCACAAGATGCAACTTAATATTAATAATTATATATTTTTTAATATTTTAAGAGAACCTATTTTGATTTTTGTTTAGAATGTTTCGTGCATGTGCAGAAACCACTTTAGCCGTGGATTTGTCCGTGGCACTGTCGTGGATAGCAGTCTGTTACCATAGCAACGGACTGCATCACAACCCTCCCACCCGATACCAGTGTATTTTCCTCCGTCGGTCGTAATATCCAGTACTGTTTGGTTTCACCTGGACTTGGGAAGACCCAGGTGGGGATACAGACATCAACAAAGCTTAAATCCTATGCAGCTTTTGAGGAGCGTGTAGTCCTCAGGTGCTTGTCGCCATTTTGTTTATTTTATTGGAGGCTGTGGGTTTATGCGTGTGCTTTCTGGCCATCTGTATGCTTCCAGAGGTCAAGTGAGCTGAGAGCCACTGTTGACCCCTGTGACCCCCTGTTGACAATAACGTGACAATGACTTGCATGTCACCAGCCATCCAACTATGAGTTTTAGGCTGAGCAGTATCACTGGAACCTGGGGAAATACATTGATAGCTCTGTACGTAGCATCCTTCCAGCTTAACATTTTATGTATTGTACATTCCATAGTGTAACATGGTGAAAAATCTGCACATTATAGCATCTTTCCAAGTGATTTTGTTTACATAAGCTGTACCATTGCATGAGCTGAGATTCTTTCCTACATGAATAAATATCACCTTTATTTACAGTCACTTTGTTGTTATGCCTTTTTCATTGTTTAAATTGTAATCTTTTTATTTATTTATTTATTTTTTTAACTTTTTTTATGACATTCAAATGGTTCAACTTTGGTCATGTTTTGGAGTGCTTGATAAGAATTGGTAAACCCTTTGCTCACGATATTCCAGTCATTAATAACTCCAACTGTCACTTTTCGCTGTTTTATGAAAACATACTGCTAACGTCTCTTCCAATCCTGTAGCAACGTCAGTGCTTTGTGTGCCTCTGGGACCATAACCTCTAACTTTATCCATCAACAGCACACTGTCCTTGCTCAGAATGTTGTCATTTAATAGCCAAGTGCCTCGCAAACCTTTGTGTTGAGGCTACATCTGTGGTGTGGGGGGGGGAAGGGAGGCTGCCAAAAGAAGAGACATTTAACAGCAACAAAAGCTTGTGACCTTACTGGTTTGTCAGCCTGCCTGTCGGTATACAGTATAGCACCAGAATAATTTCCTTGGGGAAAGATTGTAGGCGTTGTAAATAATGTTGCAGTGTCTTTTATCACGTTACAATTACCTAAAAACACTGTATATTTTTGATTGGATCCATAAATAATGGATGCTATGTCACAGCCCTAATTTGTGCTGCCATCCAGATGCTGTCTTTTCCAGTAGGAATGCACAAGAACAACATTCTGACATCGCACTGTCATAGCACTTGTTATATTTTGTGTATCTCTACTTTTGTGTTTATTGAAAGTGTGGTGCAGAATACATAGTGAGGTATTAATTTATTTAGCATTATGCCTCATTCTTCTCTGGGATCATGTTTTGCCTTTTCAGTAGTATGGTAGCTTTTATTGTGAGAAAGAGGCATCAACATAGTATGTAGTTGCAGAACTATACCTCCTCAAGATGTGATAATCTTGTCAAGGAAGGTTAACCTATAGGGCATATTGCGTACATTTGACATTATTCCTTTTTTTTATGAAGCAAATCCATAGGCATATTATGTCATAAATGTGTAAACTCATTCTAGAGATTGGGTTACAATCTAGGATAATAATGAGATGCAATGTAGAGTTCTGAAGAAAATTGTAATAAACCAGAGGAATAGAAAAAATACAGAACCAAACTAAAGTAATTAAATTATGTAGGTTTAGAATGTTTTCTTTTTTTTAAATAAAAATGTAGTTAAATGGAGAGCACTACAATAGAGAATGCACATGCAGCGGTGCCTGTATGACGACGCAGGACCGTTCTGCAATAGAACAATCGAGCCCCGTTACGATTAGCTGAAATAAATTTACTTTTCACTAGACAGATGATTCCTCTGGGTGGGCAATGCCTACCGCCCAGCCCACTCGTTTGACAACTGAAAATGAAGAAAACACTTAGGTTATTGATTCCTCTGTGTCTCCCCTCCCTCCATCTCTCTCCCTCCCCGTGCAGAGGGCCACCAGTGTCAGTAGCACCTCCCGCGGCAGCCGTGGAGGATGGAGAATGCGACCGGTCCCCGCCAACACTACACGCCGCACTACCTGCTCCGCGGTGACCCCTTCGCATCCCGACTGTCCAAGGAGGGAGACATCGTGGCGGCGGTGTACATCTGCATCATAGGTGAGTACTTGTGCGAGGACCACGCCATAGGGTGTGCAGGGTTAGGGAACGCTAGAGGAGGGTTAGATTATCACAGGGCTCTTTTGTGGGCTCACATACTCGCTCACATAAGCCCCGTTTAAGGCTTCATGGCCAAAGTTTTCGCAGTGTGTTTTTTTTTTTTTTTTTTTTAAAGGGTTAGTGAGTCATTCTGGAGAAAGCTTTATGATCTTTGAACTCAATCTGAACAAAACCCACCTCTGTCTTCAATGCCATAGAGTGCTCCCTCAGACACTCTGCCCCACACACTGGAAACGCATTGCCAAGTCTGTAGGATATTGTTGTGTGGTGCGGTCTGCAACATTAAACACTATTGTTTGTGTTCCTATTTACATGGCTGTGTAGAAAGGGTGAATCATTTTTTTCAGCACGCACAGAAAAGTAAGCTAGCGGACCGTGAAGAGATATTTGGTGAATTTATCACTTAAAAATCACTAACAACTCAAAACATGTCATTCTTGAAAACACAACAGATGTGTTTGACTTCTATTTTTCCTCTTTATAACTACCAGTTCCATAATAGCACGCTTTGAGTGGGGAAAAAAGGACCTTAAATAGAAAAGGGTATGTTTCGTGGACTCTTCATTGTGAAGCTGCAATGTACAGCTTGACAACAAGAGCAAGGAAGGTCAAGCGTGACCAGTTTATCAGGGGCGGCGGGAGGGTTGCCTCTGTTACAATCATCATGGTCATGCTGGTCTGACTAGGCCCATCCTTCTAGTGTATTGGAAATGCATGCAGTATCACTGGCTTGGCTTTTGTGGTATCATATGTGCAGAAATTCATATGTGATTAGCTGAAACAACCAGCCTAGATAATTCTACACCATATAATTTGACTTTAGGGCAAATACAGTCAAATGTCATGCTTCCGAATCCATGCCAATTATCACCGCGTAATTCAAAGAACCGCCACAGTTTACAGAGAGGAGAGTGTAATGGATGGCAATATTTCTAATCACATGGCAGTCAGAGGATTATGGTGTGTCAACCCTAGATGGGTAGATACAGTACAGAACACAAGGCAATCTGTCTACAGTCCGGATGCAGAAAAGTTGGTTTATTGTCTCATGAAACACAACAATGCATTTCCTAAATTAAAGATAAACAAACATGAAAGGACCCATCACACTCCTCCCTGTCTACCTCTGTACAGAAATAGTTCATGGTGGTACGAATAAATTAAGGTATTCCCTTGTGATATATTAAAGCGTTTTAAAGCAGACAATGTGCGACAGTGTTTCTTAGCACATAAGCCAGATATGGCAAATACAGAGGGAAGCAGAAACCACAGAACAAACCATAGCGGGCCTCTGATAAGAATGAGTCTGAGGCTTCAAAGAAGGATGTGTTAGTAAAATGGAAGACGATATTAAGCTAATAAAGTCTTACCCTCTGCGTATATTTATTATGTTTCTGTCAGCAAAATTAAAGTATGGTGCAGAATACATAGTGAGGTGTTAATTTATTTAGCATTATGCCTCATACTGTTCTTCAGTTAGTATCCCCACGTTTCACCACCTGTTACTTTGACAATACTTTTGGGAAGCGTTAAAAAGCGATTATGAGACAAAGGCAAGTGTGTTTTGTAGGTGTTTTGTGATTAACTAAACTTGTCTCTCCCCTTCCTCTCCCTCTGACTCTATCAGGAATCATATCTGCAACAGGGAATGGCTTTGTCATTTACCAGGCTTTTAAACGCAAGACCAAGTTAAAGCCTCCCGAGCTTATGACTGTGAACCTAGCCATCTTTGACTTTGGCATATCAGGTACTGTGAACTGAACAGAACTGCCAGCTACACAATCTGAATGTGTTTTTGCTCCCACTGAATACGAAATATTTAATATTTTTATTATCAAATAAAATAGACTATTCTGCTAAAGCTGAGGCAACCTTTGCACCTAATTGGAAGTTGGGTAGTCATTTTCTAATATGGTTGGACAGACAGACAGACAGACAGACAGACAAACAAGCAAAAAAAATATGCTTCGGAGGTCTGCCAGTTTGCTTTGCCTTCGCCAAATCAGGTTTGTATATTGAGCACATTTAAAAACGGCGAGTGTCAACTAAAGTTCTGTACAATAAAATAAAACAAAAAGGAATCAAAACACAAAGTCAAGCAACATGACAAACATATAATTTACAGTTCACATTTGCCTAGCCATTTCAGACTCCAAAGCCAAGGAAAACGGATACTGTATGTTTTAAGGCGAGACTTTAAAATGTCACTGCTGATGGAAGACCTAATATAGAAAGGTAGGCTATTCCACAGCAACAGGTGCAGCAACACAAAAGGCAAGGTCTCCTTTAAGTTTTAGCCGTGATCGTGGGGGCATGCAAAAGCATTTAACTTAAGGGCCCTAGAGGGGCAGTGGACTGTAAGGAGGTCAGAAATATAAGAGGGTGCTGAACCATGTAGAGTGTTAAAATAAAAGGACCTTAAAATCAATCCTATATTTTACAGGTAACCAGTGGAGAGCGGCTAATGCAGGGGTAATGTGCTATCTTTTTGTGGTACTGGTTAAAAGCCTAGCAGCAGCATTCTGCCCCGGCTGAAGGCGAGCTAGGGAGGACTGACAGACTCCTAGATACAAAGAATTACAATAATCCAGACGGGAGGAAATAACTGTCTCCAGATCATTGAAATGAAGGATGTGTCTCAGTTTGGCGATTGTCCTGAGCTGGTAAAAACAGCGTTTATTTGTTTAATCTGTCAAAGGTCATACAGTAGCTCGTGTAATACACTCTTGTGACAAGACAAGGCCACTACTTAGAAACCATCATATTTTCGCTTTTTCCTGTACTTTGTTAATACATTTGATGGTTAATGTGTGTCACACACCCTAGTGTTTCATGTAAATCCCAGAAAATGTTTCAGTTAAAGGGTTTTGTGACTCCAGAAACATGTCCTCATTATTTGATCTCCTTGGAATCTACTTAACCCACCTCCCCTAACTCGCCTGTCTTCCACCTGCAGTGGCGGGAAAGCCCTTCTTTGCCGTGTCCAGCTTCTCACACCGGTGGCTCTTCGGCTGGACAGGCTGCCGATACTACGGCTGGGCGGGTTTCTTCTTTGGCTGCGGGAGTCTCACCACGATGACCGTGGTTAGCCTGGACCGCTACCTCAAGATCTGCCATCTGAGATACGGTATACCGCTGGGGTTTCCACTGCAGTTTGAGTTGCGATACGCGAAACGAGTAGCCCGACGATGCAGGCTTGACCCCATCTCGATAGGACCCCGTACCACTGAGTGCAGATGCCGTTGTGTGAATACAATCAATGTTCATCAGGAGCTGACAAGAGATCAATACGTGAAAAGTGAGGAGACACCCTGGGGTGCATTGTGTGGGGGGGTGAGGTTTGAGGGTGGGGGTAGGGAGTATGACACTGTGTCCGGGGTGATCGAAGTCTCCCATGTGAGAAAGGCTAGAGGAAATTATGGAACTATTTGCATGGCACCATCTGGATATAAAGCCAGTAGGAGAAGCTAGGGGTTCCATAAGTAGCCTGCTAGTATTTAGGAGCAGGTAGTGGTCAAGATGATTTATATAGCACTTAATCACACTGCAGTCTCAAAGTATTGTTAGCAGGTAGGGTTGCATTAACTACTGTAAAAAAACATAGTGGACGTTCAGGCAGGACACGAGTCACGCTAGCTAAATCGTCAGCTGACTGACCAGCGGATTGTTGCTTTACACACATTGGCCAAATAGTTAAGGTGCTTATTAGGAATGGCACGATCCAGTATTTTCAGTCCCGTTACCGATATAGATACCGACACTTTGGGTATTAGCCGATACCGAGTAGTGATCCAATTCCACTGTTAAATAAAAATATATAGTAAGTTGCAAAGTAAATGACAGCCCATCTCTTTTTTAGGACTTAAATACATTTTTATAAACCTGCTGCTGACAGTGTGGTTAGTAGGTTATATATGGCTGATGCTTGACCAGTAGACCTACACGTGTGAATTAATTTAATTGGATTAGCCTCAGGGATCGGTTACAACTGCCTAATTGTCACCGATACCGATCCAGCTATTTAAGTCCGTATCGGACCGATTTCTGATCTCAGTATTGTGTGTGTGTGTGTGTGTGTGTGTGTGTGTGTGCGTGTGTGTGCACGCACACGCAAATGATGTGCATGTACTTTTGGTGTTGTATGATCTGAAATGAGAATATTATGGTATACTACATATCCCAGGCACGTGGCTCATGCGCCAACACGCCTTCTCCTGCCTGGTGTTTGTGTGGCTGTACGCCGCGTTCTGGGCCACTATGCCCCTAGTGGGCTGGGGGAGCTACGCGCCCGAGCCGTTCGGGACGTCGTGCACACTGGATTGGTGGCTGGCGCAGGCCTCGGCGTCGGGCCAGAGCTTTGTGTTGACGATCCTGTTCTTCTGCCTGGTCCTCCCCGCCGCTGCCATCGTCTTCTCCTACACCATGATCATCTTCAAGGTCAAGCGCTCCAGCAGGGAGCTCTGCAGCTTCGACGCCCACGCCAAGACCACCCACACCCTGGAGATGAAGCTCACGAAGGTGTGGTGGTACTCAAAATATATCTCCGTAATTTCCGGTGCAACAATAGCGCAGTGCTTTATTTACTAATTTAAATGTAAACATGTATTTTAATCAGTAATCGTAGCCATACAAATTGTACAGATTTACAAGACCTGTAAACAGCCAGAGTCCTGCTGTTTAGTTTTCCCCAGAGCCATGGAAATAACTAATCAATGTCTTTACATGGCTCTGGTTTTCCTCATCTCAAGTTTAACATCTGACTTGGTCATTGAGTTACGTAGGTCGTTGTGCATGTCTTTCAAAATACCTCGCTTGTCAAGTAGGCGGGTACTGACGCAGTTGGCCAGCACTGTGTCCCAGAACTGACGTATGTGAAGGCTGTCTCTTCGAGACTTGGCTAACTAACAGCACACGATGGTGTGAAATCTTCCTTGCATCGTGACCTCTCTCCACCAGGTGGCGATGTTGATATGTGCAGGGTTCCTAATAGCGTGGATTCCGTATGCGGTGGTGTCGGTGGTCTCAGCGTTCGGCGAGCCAGACACTATACCCATCTCCGTGTCGGTGGTCCCAACGCTGATGGCCAAGTCGTCTGCCATGTACAACCCCATGATCTACCAGCTTGTCAACCTGAAGTCCTCCTGTCCTTGGCTTGTGAAGAAACGCAGGCCTTTTAAAAAGCCAAGGTAGTGAACGGAGTGCTCTCTCTTTTTGTTTTGGTTTGTTAAATAATGTTTCGTTCATTTGTTAAAACCCAAAGTGTGTGGTACAAAACATTTTTGCCATGTGCCAATATAAAACTATCTTAAAACGTGGGCGGTTCTGGGTCGGAAATAGCCTGACTCCGCCTGACTTTTGCTCTCGGATCCTTTTCGCTGAGATTATAATCTGGAACCCTTGTTCACATTAGTGTTTTCACAGCCGCCCTGTTGGCGGGACCAATCAGGGTGGGCAAGTGCGATGACGTTGAATGTGTCGAAATTGTGTATAGATCTAAAAACAGTTATAACAACACTGATTGGTTCAACACTGTCCAATAGTTTCAATATTAACCAGAGGTAGGAATCAACGACTGTTAACACATCCCAGTGGAGCTTGGCCACACCATATTGACAAAGTGAATATCTTCTGGTTATACAGTCCAGAGTAGTTTGGAAAGGCACTGGAACAGTCAATTTTTACATTGACCGAATAAGACAGTTTGTAGGTTTTTCTCTCATTTGTTTATTTTGTTATATTTAATTAATAATTTATTATTTTGCTTGATTTCTGTGCGTACTATGTACTGTTTGTATGATGTTTATTTGGTTACGAGCAGTATTACAATATGCTTGATTATTATTAATTAATCATTTTCTCACGTCTCTGCAGCACTATAGCTGGTACTTTAAAAGAACAGTCAACACCCAACGAAGCTTCTGTCGAGATGTGAGACGCACACAAGACGATTACTGACTCTTTTATGATTGCTTGCTTTGACTCCGCCCCCTGTTGTGCCCGGCACCTGCACAATATCACGCTGTCTACTGACCGCTGTGGGGCAATTGTCACTTCTGTTCTCACTGGCAAACACAAATGATCCCACATGGGATGTATGAGTACTATAAGGCGATAACATTATGGAAGTCATAAGATCATGCATGTGATAACTTGCACTTATAAAAAACACATCTATTATTGAGCTCGGGTCTGTCTATATCTATGTCTAAAAAACGGTCTTATGTTGTGATATCTTTGTCATAGTCTTCCCATAGCACGATTTATATTCTCAGTATTGAACTTCAACGCAAATTTAAATGGGTGATATGTTTTAACAGCCTTCATGTCTCACCTTCCTAAAATAATGGCCTAAGTCCTTTTTTGACATGTATACATGTATTATTTTTTTTTGCCCATATCATCTCCTCATGATGCTGACCACCTCTGGTAAAATTGCCTACATCCTCAGCTGAACAGATCCTGCTATTCTATAATAGTATAATGGCATATGTCAATATGGTTCAGTGCTTTATTTGTTTTCTGAAAAACCTATCACCTTAGACTCTATCCTACTTAAAGAAATAATGATATTGATAGTCTTTTGGCAACTTGCAACAACAGTTTAAAGCTAGCAAAACCAAATCCAACAACAATATCATAACTGGAAAAAATTGATGCACAAATGCTGCTGTGAAACTGAGCACAATTATTTTTTTTTTGTAAATATTTTTTCATCCATACTTTTAAGTTGTACTCTAAACAGGCACACCATCTTTGGTGATATTAATATTTTAATATCATCAAATATTTTTATTATTGCCTCTGTTCCATTTAACAAGTGTATTGTACAATACAGCAGTATGATTGTTAGCTGATGCTGTCTATAATCGCAAACACATAAAAATGTTTACTGTATGTTTTTTATTAATTACCTACCTCAGTTGTTTGACTCTGTTATGTGTGTGTCCCACAAAGCATGTTTTCTTCTTTCTTCTGTATGTAACAAAAAACTAGGCCTATAGATAATAGCGATGCAATTCCATTTGATTCATTCACCTACTAATGATGCATCATATCTTGACACTTTCTCTAAGCGAATGTGGCACACTTGTACAGGTAATTAATGAACACTTCTGATGATAGTCACTAACATTTGAAAGCATTCTAAATATGAACCTAATATAGGATTTGTGTGTGTGTGTGTGTGTGTGTGTGTAATAAAAAAAAAACTGCAAATAAACATGAAATTACTTAAAGATCAGTTTTCCTGATTGTTTGGGATACATTCAAATATACCAATAAACTATTTGGTATTTGGTTAAAATTTTTGGTCACTATTCCACAATCCTCAGTCAGCATCATTCACTGAGTCATTTTTATTTGCCCCCACCACCCACAAAACGTTGTGATTTGACAACAGTAACTTGTAAGGGTTATTTTGTTTAATCAAAATAAACGTGTGCCTATTTATTTCCATCTGCTGGTGACTGCTGGGAGTAACAAAAAATGAAGGTGAAAGAAATGAGATATATTTGTTAACAAGGTAAACATGAACATGTTTTACAACACCATCCATTGTGATCAACAACAAGTCTTGGTTAACATGGGAAACAAACAGAACACGTGGTGTGGACAATATCATTGCCTCGCTCTCTTAATTACCCTATTTTAGGGTATTCCGTTGACTTTTGCCTCCATAGGCAAAAATTGACTATATTACCGTAGTTTAAAATAAATGTTTTAGGACGCACATTCTTACTGGGTTAATGCAATACTGTTAGTCATTTTGGTTAGACGGTTTGTTGAACTACTTGTTGTCTGTTACTGAACGTACCACTGGAGGGCGCAATATTCAACTGGAAGAAAAAAACCACACCATGGCTCTTTCAATGTACCTGTCAGGCATCAGGGCCTGCTGTATAAGTGGTGGTTAAATAGCTGTAGCCTGAATACAGTGTTGGTGGTGAAGCTGGAAGCAGACTGGAGTAAATACAATCGGTCTTTGATTAATATGCATTTTTTTGGGACTAGGTGAAATTGGTGGAGGGCTTCTTAGAGAGGAACAAGAAATACTGTGAACACAGGGCATGCTACCTCAGAACTACATCTGACTTGTCTGTCATAATCTATATCCACACACTTTGCCTCCTGTAAATAAGTTCAAATGTCCTGACGTTTGGTCACATCATTAAAATAATGAATAAATTCATGCTTTACTAGCCTAGCATGTTTTTTTTATCTCACATAGCAACACCATTTTGTATCTTGGAGAGAAAAAATATATAGAATTCTTGCCCTTCCTCTCATAACGTTATTGTTTCTCTGGTAAGCAAACATTAGCTTAGTGTGTGCACATTCTGAAAAGTGTTATTAGCAGGGTTGATGGTGCATAACCATTTATTACAGCATATATTAGAGCCTATTGGATTTATCAATAACAGTGCATTTCTAAGTGCTGGCAATGTACTTGATTGAAAAGTGGTGAGAAACAACTGGCATAATTATAGGAGACCACACCCATTTGAATCTAATAGATGTGCGGGAGGCCCGGGGCCTTGCAGACGCACTGGCCTTGAACAGGCCTTGAAAGATTGTCACAATCTTTGTGTTGCGGTAGATCGCATTTGAAATATGAGCCGTTGTGTGTGAGGGGGATTAACAAGCATAGTACCATGCCCCTATTATCTGTTCCTGCGGAGAAAAGTGTTTGAGGCACATATATGGTGGCTCGCGCACACATACATACACACACACACACTTTGATTCTCCCAATTATATACTTTGCTGCATCGTGTTGAAGATGGAGTGGTGTGTGTGTGTGTGTGTGTGTTATAGTTGTGTATTGAACACTTGATATGCCATTATATTTCTGTCTCAGCTGAATGTAAGGTTTTGTGGTTAGTGTTCATCTGTTCAGATTGCACCCACTTCAAATGTTTATCCTACTGGGCTGTTACATTAAGCCATGGCAACAGCACAACTTCGACGTACAACATCTTAATTTTAAAAAGTCCACACTGAAACTAATATGTATACATTATGCGCTTCTCAAAATTGCTACCAAAGTCAAAATAATAAATTATTTTGAAATCAAATGCAGTAAAATCTATCATACGTTTGACATGACTTCATTTGTTTGAACAATATCTTAGCTTGTTATTTTGCAGTAAAGTGTCTCTTAGGACAAACGCCCCATACCAGCAATCTGGCAGCACAACTGTATTGCATCCAACCATAGTTGGTGGCTTTGGGTTACCTGCACGTTACCAGACACCCAAAGTGAAAACAGGACTATGATGAATGATTATGAATAAATTATTGAACAAATTAATACATTACATGTGTTTCTGTTTGACGTAGGATGGATTGGTTGTAATATGAGAAGAGGGCATTGGATTAGAGAGAAAAAAATACATAGCTGAGGTATGTATACACCCACACATATTTACTATATACTGGGACTGATGGGAGATTGTCAATATTACATCTCAGGTTAAACACAAGGTCTAATTTGTGGTGTGAATACACTTTGCTTCTATAAAAATGTAAGTGGACAACTGTAATATTTTGTAATGTATGCCTTATGTTAGACACTGTATATTATATTAAAAATGCTAGGTTTGGATTGGCAAATTAAAATTATATGTGCAAGTAGTCTAACAACCTACTGTATTACTTATCAATGGCGGTATACAGATATGTCTTAATCCGACCACTAGAGGGCAGAGTGATTCCTCATTCATTCTGGTCTCAGATGTACCTACAGTATTTGAATTCAACATGAGGCCCATGCAATTATTAAGATATAGGCAATAACTGAAGTCACAAGTGTTTGATAGACAAAATCATTTTTTGTTTTAATGAAAATCATGTTTTCTGTCATGTAAAAAAAAAAAAAAAAAAAAAAAGTATCATATGCATAATATTTATAGATTAAACATTGCAGGCAGTAGAAAAATATTTACATTTGAAGTATCCAGAGCATTCAGAAGCATACTTCCAATGATATTTAACTGAGACACACGACATCCCTCCACTTAATGTCATTTTTGGCTGGTCCTCATATGAGATTAGTGTAGCCTACAGTATGTGAGCCAGGGTTCAGTCCTACGCATGCTTGCGTTGTGCATGGCAAAGTCAATCATGTTACAGTTTTAAAAAAAAACTTCAGATTTTGTATTTTAACCCAAGTTGACACTTTTGCAAATCTGGAGTGTTTTGTTGTCTGTCAAATATGCTGGCTGAGATGTAAGAACACTATGCTACCCGAGAGGTCTTTCCTGTTATTATCTGAGGAAGACCGCCGTGCATTTATTTATTTACTCCTGTTGCAAATGTGTGTACAGCAACTAACAGATGCCATCGTTCCTGACATGCTGTTAACGTACAGTATAGGCTAGATGCTGGCCTGCCATGGAGGTCATTTAAAACAGTGGTAATTTGATAGATTACTGCCTTTGGAAAATTGCAAGAATATGTCACAAACACACATACACGCACCCCCCTTTGCAGACACATACACACACATAAACAGAGCCCACAAACTGAGATGACACAAGGGTTAATTCCCTCTAATTCTTACTTCATATTGTTTCTGTTTCTCAGTCCACCTGCTGCGCTAAAGACACAATCTTGTACCGTTTGTCATCAGACATTAATGGATCACTGAATGCTGAAAGCGAACAGCATTTGGACAACATGTCTTGGCTGTTTGAGGATAATTGAATCACTATCTGTGCACCTCAGGTGCATTTTTTATACTGAATGTGACACATCAGATTATAAAATGACTAAACAACCTCATTGTCATTGACACTATTAATCAGTTCTAGAGAGTAGCTTTAACCTTTGGTCACAGGGATAAGTGACCTGTGTGAGTTTGAATAATGCAGCAGGTATAGTTTAGAGGCATAGCTGCCAAAAAAACGGTTGACATAAAGTTCTGTGGCCTTCCAAACTATATGTTTTTTTCTTTTTATACTAATATTAAATGTATTTAGTTTAAGGTGTATGTTTGTTATAGATGATGCTGCTGATGTTGTGGTGGATGGACAATATTAATGGCATGCCACAGCTTTATAGAATTATCACAGTATACTGGGTTACATTGTCGATACATCTACCTTAAATATATTCAAATTTTCCTAATAAATTTTGATATTCTCCCATTATATTTAAAAATATATATTTTAAAAATGTATTTTAACATGATTTTTGAAAGAAAACTTAATTTCCAGATCTACGAAGACACCTACAGCGAACCATTTCCTATGCTATCGGTCTGCTTTGCAGGCACAGGTCAAATTACTAAGGAAAGCTATCTGAAATGTGAAATAAATCTATCTAGAAGAATCTAGAAGAAATTGTGACCCTGAACTGCTCTGCTTTGTGCAAAAAAACATCACTCATCCATTCCTTGTTGCCTAGCACAGTGATAAATTCAGGCCACACAATAGTTTAGCCATAACAGCTATCTAACTTCTCTCTCATTTTTCACATTCAGCAAGGGAACCAACCCTCTCTTGGTCAGTTGTAAAGTTAAATAGCATATAATAGCTATTGCCCCCCCATAGCCAGGGTGATATGTTGTGTAACTGCCTGGAATGAATTATGTACATACATATATCAAGCCGTTTTTAACATTTATTCAGTAGACTGGATATTACTTACAGATATCTGCAAAGTAATTTCGCCTAGTCAAAACATTAATTAAATATATCTATCTAATGTAATTTTGACTAGTTGAAACAGTTTTAGATATCTGTAATTCAATTTTGACTAGTCATTTTCAAATGGCTATCACCATTCATGTCTATGGGGTTTCTCATTACAGATATCTGTAAATCAGTTGCAGATATCCTAAACGTCTATTGTTGATACCTTTAACAGAATAATGACTGTAATTCCAGTTCCAGATATCTATAATGTAATTCTTAATGGTCACAATTACAGTTAAAGATATCTTAAATCCCTCTGGAATATGAGTTTTAGATTACGAGTGATTGTCTTGCTATTCAAACATATTATATCTGCAACTATTTTTAGAATAGTCACAACTAAATTACAGATATCTGCAATTCCCATTTGGAATATCTATTTCAGTGATGCCATTGATATCGTTAACTGCTGTTTTGACTATTCAAAATGACGTTATAGATATCTTGAATCAAAATGATGGCTAGTCACAATTACGACTAGTTAAAATTACAATGCAGATATCTGTTATATTAATTCCGGATAGTCAACTCTAGTGAATAAATGTTAAAACGGCTTGCCATACATACAGGCGGGTAGCAAGCTGACCCAGTAATGACCATATTTCACAGGGGAGTAGGCAAGGCGAGACAAACATACTGAGGGGGAGACGGAGGTGAAACGAGAGAAGGAATTGCGGTGGGCAAGTGAGGAGGAGCAGGAGGAGGTTGAGGAGGAGGAGGAGAGAGAAGCGTGAATAATCCATCTGAGAATCACGACAGGATTAAAACAAGGTGGGAGTCGAAAATAAACCCCAGCCAAGGCATGGCACAAACTCACCACACGACACCAGCCACTCCTGCTGTCGTGCTTCCTCAGCTCAGGAAGTAAAGTATTTGGGGAATTAATGAAGACATGCTATGATTCACATGTAGCGACATATCTCCACACTTAATGTCCAACAGACTAGACAGTCTTCTTTGTGTGTAGGCTACTGTAGCATCTTGGATGTCGTTACAAAAAGGAACTGGATTGTAGCCGGCAAACTTGTAACAATGATCCATCTGGTATGATTTCTTTCTGAAGCATGATAATTCCGCTGAAAAACCTTGCTAACAGGCCCCCATCCCACACTCTTTTTCTGCCATTCTCTCTCAAATCTTTTTTCTATTCATTCCCTTCCTTTACATCTCTGTCTTTCATTTTAATTTCATTCTGTCTTGAACCTGAACCTGAATCTGAACTCTCTTGAATTCTGACTTGAAACCAAGCACAAGTGTATTTGGGAAGAGAGATTGTTCCACAGAGATAGTAGCCAATGTTGCAGGCATGCCTCTGTAACGGCAAGGTCATGCAGTGACTTGCCAGAGCTTTAGTGTAACGGCTGAGTGGATGTGTTAAATGTGAACAGTATACAGTTCCTTAGTGTTGGCCGTCAGTTTAAGGGCGAAGATCTTAAATATGGGATTTTGATTGTGTGTTAATTGCTGTACATTTAAAAAAGGCATTTTGGATTACATGAAAACCATCCATAGTGTGTAGGCATTTGTCAAGCCTGACATCGCCTGTCCTCTAGTCTAACTGACTGAATCAAGCAAAAACAAATTTTGACAAATACAAGATTTTTTCACGGTTTCATATCACGAACAGCATCTTTAAACAGCATCTGACACTTCCAAGCTACTTATTAACACTAAACCATCCAAGCAATGGACTTTTCACAGTGTATCTGAGGTAAACAATAAACATATTTGTCACAACATATTACAGCAAGATTACCCCACCTGAAGAATATCACCATGTATCTCATAGTAGACCAAGGTAGATATTACTGGATGTGAGTTATGTGCCAAATGTCTGAAAGACTGAAACTGAACAAAACTCTGATACTTAACTTCTTCGTATACTAAAAGCTGAAAAATAAATTGTCATGGCGGTGTGGTTATCCCCTGTGGGGGGGGGGGGGGGGGGGGGG
>JAODUH010000017.1:1872251-1883684 GCA_027564835.1 Typhlichthys subterraneus
CGACCCCCCCCCCCCCCCCAAAAAAAAAAAAAAAATGATATGGAGGTGTGTCCTGTTAGTGATAATAGGTCAAACGCGTCATGGTCCCAAATCCAAATATATAAATTACAGGAGCGAACATACACAGAAGCTTCATATTAGACTCAAACATGCAGTTGTACAATATGTCACAAGTGCCTCATTACGAGGATGGGTGCATGTCAAATTTCATATGAATTAATTCTGAAACTCTTTGAGGGTAACTGTGTATAGGTTCTGGGAATATATTTCCCCTGGTGTATATTGAACATTTATGTTGGAAAAACGATATAATCCAAACAGTTCCTCTGAGTGCAGTTAGCTCAACTTCACAAGGTAAGCTTAGTGGGTTCTCATTTTGAAGTTGATGGCGTGAGCAAATACTAATTGGACTGCCCCAGACCATATATCATTCATGCCTTGATAAGTTCAGTGATTTCTTTTCCATTTCTTAACAGGATCTAAAAGCAATCAGCAAATCAAAATCTCTTAATGTATACCTAAGTTATTATAAGCACATTGTAATCAAAATTTAAAATGTTTATTGTTTGATCAGATAGACACTGAGCAAAATAATCAGTAAATGAGAAAATGTCCCTTTTCTGTCCCCTGGCATGAAATGATTATCATTACCTTCAGCAGAACATTGGTGATTTATGGAAAATGGCAGAACTCAATGCCACCTAACTGCAATGTTGATGAATGATGGCAACATGAGCATATTCTGTGGCCTGCTTATGTGACACACTAGATGGATGACTAACAATAAAAGTGTTATTTTTGCTCAGAGGCTGTTGATGAAAAAGATTTTCCATTTACTATACAGCATATTACACATGAGGTGGGTATTACATAACAATATTGCGTTGCGTTATGTGCAGTGTTGGGCAAGCTACTCAGGAATTGTAATAAGTTACTAGTTACTTATTACTCCTTCAATAGGTAATAATATTACTTAACTTATCACTACCCTGCTTTGCCCTTTCCAAAAAATTACAACCTGTGTAGCCACCTCATTTTAGAATTGAATCCTCTTTATTGGAACAATAATTCATCTTAGGAGTCAATCAGCCAAAGTGAAAACATTGCAGCCTCTCAAACCAGATGATTGGACAGGTCGGTTGAATTAGCCTACCCTAAATTTGCTAGGACCAGAAATCTCATATCTGCACAGTAACTATTAGTTACTTGGATTAGTAATTGTAATATTATTACTGTTTTGGTTACTAGTTACTGAATATAGTAATAATATTAAAGAAACTAGTGGTTATGTTACTGTTGAAAGACTCACATCAAAATAGTACTTTTGTTTTTCCTCAGGTCACATTGTCTCACATCCAGTGTTAACCTTGTGTTGTTCCAAGAACAATAACAACTACTTAACTGTATCACAATATAGCGTGTACATTTAAGTTATAACAGCCCCGTGAAAGATTAAACGGGCCTGGGCAGACAAAGTAATAAGGACTGTCATGGTTATCATCTTGGAAGAGAGGTACGGAACCAATGCAGGCTAAATAAATGTGATGCTTGGATGTATATTATTCTGACTTCAAAGGAGGACACATATTTTTAATTGTATAAGTTTATATATATTTTGAGTCAAGAATATGTGTTAAAATTGGTTACCTTAGAAACATTAAACTTGGGGAAACTAGATACATTTTGAATAACATGATGTATTTCAAAACATTGTTTATCTGGTTTCTATATCTGTTTTGGAATAAGGTGTCACATGGTGGGTGATAAGTTAGCAAATTGGTACAAATTAAAATCACTGTTATATCAAGGGGAGCAACAATTGTTTCTTTTGCAAATATTACTTATTTAAAAGGTTTCTTAGAACCCAGGAATGATTTCAGCATGGTAAGCTGAATATTAAATACTGTGAACTTGACCGTTCTATGTCAAAATACAGGGATGGTGGGGTCAAAGACTAACCATCCTCATGAATCATTGTATTTGCATTGTAATTTTAAAATATTTGCCATTAAGCATTTGATGTTAAGCCTTATTCAAGATGTATTCAGTAAAGCAATGAACATTTCATTAATATTCTATTTGTTTGCCTATGTTGGTATAAATGTTCATTTTCAAGCATATTTAATGTGTTTTATTGTACAAAAGAGGCTGGTAAGTATTTCTATGTAGAAATAGACAATACAAGCTAACAATAAATAAAACCCTGGCCCCAGTATCTGTGAGATCATCAACAAACATAGACACTGCAGTGTGCAAGGAATAAGATCTATACGTTTAACATTCCACTGTTTATTACTGGCCTACTTTGTTCTTTTATTTATTTTTTACTATCTTTCTTTAGAAAATGCTGTCATAAAAAAAATCT
Organism: Typhlichthys subterraneus; assembly: GCA_027564835.1. NCBI lineage: Eukaryota > Metazoa > Chordata > Actinopteri > Percopsiformes > Amblyopsidae > Typhlichthys > Typhlichthys subterraneus. The sequence continues at coordinate 1,874,617 of JAODUH010000017.1, forward strand.
TTCTATAATAGATATTAACTTTTTCTTATAAAATATAGAAAATGGTAATTACAGTTATTTTACACATGAGAATATAATCCTCTGGCTTTTGTTTTGCAACATAAATGACTAAATGTGTTATTTTGCAGCACATGGTGTTACAGAATATTCATCAAAACGACAAACATATGTCACTACAGCAGAGCAAAAATAAAAAACGTAGACTTTGTACAAAAAATAAATACATGCATACATACAATACAGTGCCGTGCATACACAGTCTGTTTAGGGGTATAAATTATTTCAGTTTTGCATTTATTTCCCATTCATAATTTTCATGCCGCCTTACTATACATATATGACATGGCTCTTACAAAATATGGTGAAGGCAGCTTCAGCTGCTGCAATACTCCCTGCACTTCTCATTTCTCAGTCGGGATACGTATAGTTGATCAACTGTGACGTTTTCGCTTGTAACACGTGAAAATAGTTATGAACTCCATACAATCAGGACAATTCCTGTGTGTCTCTGTACATGCTTAGACAAATACATGTCAACAATGAATTAGCTTCTCTTTCATACCACTTTTCTCACCTTGTTACATACAATGTCATAACAAAGATAACATTAAGTTATACATTTCTTGCATAAACCTTTCTCTGACATTTGGTCCAGTTTGATTATTATATGTGCAAACCTAACACCCTCACCCATAGTTATCTCTGCTTTGCCCCATATATATCAAGGATGTTTAAATGTATGAGGGCACAAGGCATTAGACATGTTGAGGGTCTTCTGTTGTCTTCAACCTAAAACCTGCAGATGAAATTAGAACCTTCTGAATAAGTATGCAAAGTTGATGTGAGTGGATGGCTGGTAGTACATGGGTATATCTGGGCACACCTGGATCACACGCCTCTAGTGCTTCTCTGGTCATGCACAGAAAACCAATGGAATTTAAATGAAACCCTAAGAACACTGAAGAAACATTATGCGATTGTTTTCCTGCCTAACATTCTTATTTCTTTCATTGCAGTTTTGTTCGCTGGTCGCTCTCTGTGTTGCTCTGTATCTAATAACAATTGGAGCCTGAACTCCAGGATAGCCGAGCAAAAGGGGAACACACATTTTAATCTATTTCTTACCTTTCTTTTTTATATACACCTACAAGTGCAGTAGAGTGGAAATCACTTGTTATTATGTGGGAGGTGTTGCATGTGGCAGACTTGAGAACAACACTTAATTTTGTGCGTCCTTCTAACATTCAACCTCCTTGAGAAAAGCTGTTGAGCTCTGAAAACTCTGAAACAGGCAGTTATTGACCAGTCAGCAATCAGCCACATCTGCTCACATGTGGGACCTCACTATCACATTGGCCTGGTGAGCACTGATATGCCTTGGTTTTATATGAAGGGTCTACTTTTATTAGCTGTTCCATTACTTCTTTTCTGCAACACTAAAATATAATGCTAGCAACGGTTGTGATTTAGAATTTTTTTAAAATATTTTGTGTTTTTGTTTTTGTTTTTGTTGGATTTTGTTTGGTTGAAACCATTTACAGAGTAATGTTTTTTCTTTTTTGTAAAAACAGTCAACAAACATATCTATATATTTGGCACTGATTCTTTTATTAAATTACAGAGACAAGTCAATCTCTGTAGCTAGCATTTAAATCACATTTAAGCCTTTTAATTATCAGTGCCATAGTAACTTCATCAAGTTTACATTCACACCCTCGCAATCTTTCCACTCCTTTCAACCTGGGAATAATAAGTCAAGCCTTTTACAATATTCTTCACTTTTGGTTTCACCGGTGTGTACTGCATTCAGCCCCTCCCAAAGTTACGTATTATATCTACTTCATGCATGTATATCATGTGCCACAGCCCACTGCATTTCCACAGGCCATTGCTTAAGACCATACCTGATCTCTACAGACCGAAGCAGAAATATTTCTCTGCTGCTTAAATTAACCTTGGCATGTTTACTTGCGTGAAGTAATATGCAAGGTAATTCATAATCGACACAATGTACGCCATCTGCCCTGTTCAGCTGTTTTGGAGTATTACAGAAAAGCATGCAATGTCTGTCTTCCTCCCAATAAAGTGTGGTTAATATTTTGAGGTTTAGTGTATGGATGCTAAGGTGCTAACCCCAAAATTGTCTATTAATTTTTTATCTTTGACTCTATAGTCTAATCAGACTAGACATTTTATCAGACGTTTGATTATATGTCTCTAAGACAATTTAGGGATAGTGATTGTAGTGAATAGTCAAGTTCACTGTAGTGATATCTATTCACTTGCTGTGAGATTATGGCTATAGGACTTGAACATCTACATTTGTCTATCATTGGAGTAGCCTAATGTGTTTTGTAATTCCTTTACAGATTAGGATGGTGTATATTCTAAGATAAGGAAATATGTCTTTGTAGCAGAATGACTGAACAGTTTTAGGACCATGTGCAGGTTGAGGGTTGTGCAAATGAGATACACTGTCCAAACTAAAGGACTTGAATGACTGACGCTCTCTATTCTGGCCAACATGGCTGCTTCTGCTGGCTGTGGTCAAACGTGCCTGCCTCACTCCATGAGGTCAGGGGTCATCTGAGACCCCACCTAGGCCCCCTAGAGGTGCCTCGCCATTGGACAGGCCAGCACCTCTCATCCACCAGTCACTGACGGATATGCACCGAAGCTCACTGCTCAAACCGCAAACCTACTCAGACGTTAGTCACATGATCAGGGTTCTCCCTGACTTCGATGCACTCGATCTCCTCCCTCTCTCTCTCCCTCTCCCGTTCCCTCTCCCGCTCTTTCCGCTTGGCCCGCTTCTTTTTCTTGTGTCTCTTTTTGGACGGCGGGAAGAAGGTGAGGAAGACGGGCAGGATGACGAAGCAATGCAGGGCTGTGCAGCCTGCCGTGAGGAGAGAGCATTTGAACAGCGTGTAGGTCAGATTGGAAGGCACAAACACCAGGGGCATCATCCCGATTACAAAGCACGACGCGTTCTGCAAGATGGCCGCCCCGTGCTCCTCCAGTGCTAGCTTGATGCACTGCGTCCTCGTGTGCTCGGTGGCCAACACAAAAGTGTACAGGTGTGGAGCACAGTGATCCATGGCAAAGTTGAGGGTATAAATAAGGCACAGGATTGAGATGCTATCCATGCTGACGTTCCACAGGGTCATCAAACCCAGAACCCCTAACTCCACAGAAGTGACTGTCAATATCAGCCAGAAGTTCCCCAAGGGGTTGATGACCAGGAAGAAGGTGAGGATGAGGATGGTTAACACGCTAAAGCCTGAAGTCAGTATGGGCGAGATTACCGAAGAGCTGTAACGGTCCATGAACACAAAAGTGGGGTTGAAGGCGATGAATTTAATGCTGTTGATCAGCATTAGCGGGCGCAGCTTTTCCAGAAGCTCCACAACCTCTTCGCGCTTCTTCTCTGTTGTGCGCGCCACCAGATACATCCGCGAGGCGATGATGTCGTACTCGTCACTGTCGCGGTTCTTGGAGAAGATGATGTCCTCTGTGAAGTGCTGGTACTCCGGACTGCGCAAGAAAGAGCCCTTGAGTATGTTGATGAAGTCGTTCTTTGTCGACGCACTCACGTTCACCACCCGCAGGTAGTGGAAGAAGTTGTCCATCCAGGAGATCTTGTTGAAGCCATGACTCAGTGTCTTCAAGTGCTCCTGCACCGTAGAGTTCCAATACTCAATGGGTTCGTAAATGTAGAACCCGATCACCGGACTGTAGTTGCTGAAGTACTTCTGCTGGGTCAGAGCGTAGGACACGCTTGGAGAGTTACTGGCCAGCAAATTCACAATGTTCGATCCATCGCTGATTTGTAAACATCCCATGAACGAGAAGGACGCATAGATGAGATACAGAATGACAACAAAGGGCTTGACATAGGTGTTCGTAATCCATTCTGTATAGTGCTCGCGCAAGAAGTGCTGGATGAAGTGGTTCTGATAGGGGACGCTGTCGTGGTGCGTTGAAAGGTCGTGGCCGTCACTCATCATGGTTTTGAACCACGTCGGCTGTCGGTCTAGGTACTCCACTGACGGAATCTTGCAGCAGAAAACACTGTGGTAGCGGTTTTGCTCAAGTTGCCCGGCAAAGACCAGGCAGGAACCGTAGAAGGAGAAAACATAGAAGTAGTTTACAAGAATGGCCACGCACATGCTCTGGCAGAAGATCTTCACAGACTCAATGTTGGTGAAGGGGCTCGCTCCCATGCCAAAGGTGATGATGTAGAGGGAACTGGTCATGGTGTAGCACACCATTACATCGGCAAAAGCATCGGCCACGCGCTCTTTGAAGGGAAGGTTTTCTCTTGTTCTCCTCCAGCCCGCCAGCAGCTCAAACACTCCTTTGGTTCCATGGCCTGGAAACAAACAGAGAGACAATTTAGTATAATTTGATAGAAAAGTACGTTAGGGCTGCATGCATTCATCATGAAGATGCTGATGACCCAGGCACACTGTCAGTTATAGTTCTTGTAATATTTACACTGCAATTGTAAGTCATAAGAGTAGAATGGTAAAAAAGTGGCTGAACTCCATAACTACGAGGTCATGGGAAATTTTAAATGACAATGTGTGCAATCAACCGCTTTAGACAAAATAAACAACAAACAATTTTGTTAAATATTTTATATCAAATGCATCCCTCTTCTGCAAATGCAGTGATAACATTGATTGCTTGTTAATTAATAATTTAAGTTTTGTATTGGCTGTAGTACATAGGCTATTATTCAAACTTGTAACAGTTCGTGGCTCAATCTGTGTAGTGTTCACACCAGTCATGCATCAATCAATCAATCAATCATTCCATCAATCTACCAATCCATCCATCCATCCATCCATCCATCCATCCATATGTTCAAAGGCATTTCTCATAGGCTACATTCTCCAACACCCTAACACCGGCCTACCAGCAAGCAGACGAACACTTCTCCTGTGTAAAGTGCTAGAGCTAGGCTTCTTCTACGGTGGAAGAGAAATGTGTGATGAATTCCTGAGCACCAGAATAAATTTGAAGCTTATCCCCAGGGTAAATATTTCAGTACAAGACTTTGGGGTAATGGGCCAATGTAAAAGCCTGTGTGTTAGAACTAGGTTTTAAATATTCCTTCAGATGTTCCAGGTTGGGGGGAAAAGCGGGGGATTCACTACCCAAGCAGGCATTATATATGTCTCCCTTGTTTGACAGGGAGGAAAAAGCTAATTAACTTGAAAGGATTAGGCCAATCTAATGAGTCAGGTAGTCGGCTCAGAGGTTTTTATCTTAATTAAGATGTGCTGGTAGTAAATTAGTTAGTGTCAGTTGGTTAGCGGCTGACACTAACTAAGAAGAATTTGACACCCTCATCGTTTTTAGCGGCGTTACGCGAGACGCATCCACCCGTGTTTCCATTCTCGAAGCAGCGAATGGGATGTCATATGGCATGTCATATTCAAGACGTGATGGTAAAAAGCCCAGGGATCCATTACTATGATTGATGAGAGGCAGGTGTGTCTGCATAATAACGGGCCATCTGCTGACGCGTCACTGGTTAGCATCACCACTGAACACCCTAGCATATAGTGCATATAGAGGTCTCTCCTAGAACACTCACCTCATAAAACTATATCTGTGTGTCAAAAGTTTAATATCTATATTTCAGGAACAACGTTTGTGCTGTTTTAGGCAGACCTAAACAGACCTTGTACTGGGTGAGACTGAGACTGGGAGGATGGCAAATGTGTCACTATTCCCTATCCTCACAAAGTAAATACATCGTCATCCCACTTTAAACATAATATTCTTGAAAAAAAGGCACTTGCTTAATATGAAAAGCCATCTGACACACAGAAAGTCTTATGTTTCCCACCTGGGTTTTTCTGTTGGCTAAATACGAAAGACCTGAAATACTTGCGGCATGGGTTCAAGCCAGGTCTCTAAACTTAAATCCAAAATAATAAAACCGAGAGGTTGCGGGGAGGGGAGGGGGGGGGGGGGTGGATTGCGAGTTAGCATTTCATCGCACTTAGAGTCAATGAGGAGGTAGACGAGCTAAAGTAGGAGAGCACATGGCTGCCAGGATAACTGGCTCAATGCTAATCTGCTTTTAAGCTAACTGACAACGCTCGCATGTATTAATGCCAACGGTTGCATAGCTCAAATCTAAATATTTTTCTGCTTTTAGCATTATGTTAATGTTATGGGGAACCCAATGGTATGGTAATGGTAAATACACTGCATTCATATAGCGCTTTCCTAACCTTCAGGCCATTAAAAGCGCTGTACATCACTGCCTCACATACACCCATTCTCACACACACATTCACACACAAATGGCGTTGCCAGCCATGCAGGGTGCCATCCACCCCCTTATGTAATGCCAACTACATGTTCTGAGTCTTCTGGATGTGAACATGGAAGGAGAGAGAAAAGCCACAAAGAAAGGACGGGCGTCGTCACAAAGCATGAGGATAAAGAGGTATAAAAGCTGCTGCGCGTCTCCACGTCTCTGAGTGAAATACAGCAGGCACAAACCTTTGGCAGACCTGTAGAGGGCAGCTTGCTACCACGGGCTTCCCTCAAGCCTGGAGGAGGGGAGGGGAGGGGGGGGTGGGTCCTTTATTGCTTGCCTGCAGCACTCCCTATATAACAGGGACCCTTGCCTCCTCCTCCCTTGACCCCCACCGCAAAGGGCTCCGAGTCATTAAATTAAACGAGTGCTCTACAACTTTGGTGGCACACGGGTCCCTTAAACACGTCCATCTACAGAGTGCCAGCCGGCCCACCCCACCACTTCCCCCCCCACAGCGAACCCCTCCAATCACAGACACGGTACAGCTTTGTCACAGCAGAAATGACTGAGGAGCCAATATTGCAAAAAAGGAGGTGCACCCCAACCCCCTGTCTGACTGCATCATCAAACAAACTCAATAAAAACAGATGGCCGTAGACCCAAAACAGGGAATGATGGCACCAGGGAGGGAGACCCAAAAGCAATCTTCAACTCCAAATCAATATCTTCATAAGGGTGCTCCGAACAACCTGCTAGCTATTGTGCGCCGCTTCCTCAGACTGCTCCAATTTGAAGGTTTAACTGTCACATTATACTGCATATTAATAAACCAAATGCAAATGTGTTAATGCTATATAGCTAGCTACAGGAGAAAGCTTACTGAACGACACTTGAATCTTACTCTATGGAAGGGAGAAGTAAAAATAATTAGGATGAGAGGGTTAGAGATGAGAGAGAGAGAGAGAGAGAGAGAGAGAGAGAGCACAAACCTGTCCTGGTTTGTGCTGAGGGCTTAAATAGCTAACTAACTAGTTACTAGTAACTTGTTACTGTAATATATTTACTTTTTTCAATAACTAGTAGTGTAAATATTTACTATTTCCAAAATAGTAATAATATTACAATTACTAATCCAAGTAACTAATAGCTACTGGGTTACAAGAACAAGATTTCATTGAACCGACCTGTCCAATCATCTGGTTTGAGAGGCTGCAATGTTTTCACGTTGGCTGATAGTTGACTCCTAAGGTTCATTATTGTTCCATTAAAGAGGATTACATTCTAAAATGAGCTGGCTACCCAGGTTGTCATTTCTCAGAAAGGGTGAGGCAGGGTAGTTATTGTGAAAGTAATATAGTAATGTAACTAGTAATGTAACTTATTACTTTTAATACCCAGTAATAAGTAAAGTAATATTATTACTTTTTGAAGGAATAATAAGTAACTAGTAACTTTTCTGTTTAACAATTCCTGACTACCTTGCCCAACTTTGCATATGGGGTAACCTGACCTCCAACAGTGCACATTAGAACGAGTTTGAGTTTAAGATGCAGTCTGACTTTCCAGCCACTTGCCAGTTTAGGTCATTTTGCCAACAACTAAGTGGTCATGTCAATTCTAAACCAATCAATATAGGAATTGCATATTTCTGCTAGTATTCTCTTTCGGACTAACTTGCTTAAGTGATAATGTTTTTCTGGGAATGTTGCATCTAGATACCAATTATGAAAGCAGAACTGCAAATGGAAAGGCTTTCATGAATATGCTTTATGAAATTTGACATTTATTATATTACATTTTTAGTATCTTGCATCCAATAGATCGCTAAATTGGCCAGCATTTTTTCAAACAAAGCATGCTTTTGCATTTGCAAATAGGGATGACGTGTTTTTATAAATAAATACAATGGTTGGGAGGGATGGTGTGGGAAAAATTATGTCCCTTTTATCTACAGTACATTCATTTAGAATTTTGATTATTAGGAAGCTAATTCACTCTAGAACTCAATATTTCATAGCATTTTTATAAGCATTCACTGTAGGCAGGTTTCATAAATCCTTTTCTGGGTTTTTGAACGTTGTATGGGTAATTATATTACCTCTGGCAGACATGGGGGTAATACATCAAATCAGTGTGGATACTGTGCTCTTATTCTAAGGGCCAGTCAATCGGTGCATATGCCAGTTGTTGCCTGCGATGAATATTTGTCATTTGCATGTGCTTGTATTTTAAGTAACATTTTTGTAATAGCAGTTCCAACTACAAGACGGTGTTAAAAACTAGCTTGTTGCCAGCAAAGCTTTCTGCTTAGAACCTGTTGTACATGCATGAGTGCATGTCTCTCCTGTACCCGAGTGACTGACATTCTTCATCACCAGCCCATTCCCTGCAGCACTATATGCTCAAACAGTGTATCCACCTTTAAGGGAAGCTGTTTTTCCACATGTAAATGGTATATTGGGGCTGAAATTTGGAGTCTGGTAAACACACACATGTTTCACCAACATATCTTTTGTGTTCAGATCTGATGGAGGGGGTCATACTGTACTGCAGGGCTATTCAAGTACAAATTCAAGTGGGCCAGATTTTAACAATAAAAAATGTAGGTGGTCCACATATTTTCGGCAATTATTTACGTGAGCGTCTACGAGAGTGAGACAACGAGAGAGTCTTGGCTTATGTTCAATGTGTCAAGTCAATGGCGAAGGTCCATCCATCCATCTTCTTCCGCTTATCCGGAGTCGGGTCGCGGGGGCAGCAGCTTCAGTAAGGGACCCCAAACTTC
>JAODUH010000017.1:1892488-1903335 GCA_027564835.1 Typhlichthys subterraneus
CGCTACCGCCACGCTACTCAGAAATGTAGTTTAACTAGTAGCGTCGCTACAAGTAGCGACGCTACTGCCCAACACTGTACCTCAGTCAGCAAGGCCATTCATGCTATCTCTAGGCAACAGCTGAGAGCTTACTTCTGTTCTGTGATTATTTTTTATTCAAGATGTTATTTGACAGGGACCATGCGAGAGTTTATAGCTACTGCTAATGATCAACTCTTGTCCCTAGTTGAGGTTTAACGTACAAGAAAAAAAAAAGTATATAACATTCCATAACACTATACATACATATTAAATTTAAATACAATAAAACATCATAATTACATAGACCATAACACACAGTGTACTACAATATTCATATACCCTTATTTGTCCTTCACTAAAAATGAGTACAAGTCTTAGTTTTTAACATTCATTGTAAAGTTGTTTTATATTTAATCAATATGATTTCAGTTTGCAAAGTATTCCACAACTGACAACCCTTTATTGAGAAAGCAGATTGCCCAAATGCTCCTCAAGTACAGGGATTCATTGTTGCAGTAATACAGGACAAATAAAAGATGGCAGGGGGGGTTTCCCTGGACTCGTATTTTGGCTGACCAATATGTGCAATCTACACTAAAAACAAATAATAAATGTGACTTCATCTAAAACACAATATGTGACACAAAATAATAAGAATCAATGTTCTGATACTGTCTTCGACAGGAAATTAGATTGCTGCCCCCTAGTGCCTGGGAGGAGTACACTTCTGATTTATGTGTATGCTATAATATCTAGATTGACAGCGTGTACAGATTAATTAGTCAGATAGAAAACACCAGGTGTTTTAGCGACCCCCTATTGAAGGAGGTTACAACTTCGATATCATGTAAAATATTGTAGCAGGGTTGTGTGTGCGTGCGTGTGTGTGGCCAATGAAGCGTTTCATTTGGTCTGAGATGAAGATGAGTAGAAACACTAAAATTAGTTGTTTGATGATTGTCTTTTATATCTCACTGATGTTCATTTTGAAATATTGTTTGGTTTAAGAAATTGCTTTTTAAATAGACAACCTCTGTGTCTTTCCATTGTTCCAGTGTTATTGTACTGATATAGGCTATAACCTATGTTTTTAAAATATATTTTAAACGTAACATAATAAGCTACAATCAGATATTTTTCACAGGTCAGAATATAGAATATAATGACCAAGGGATTTTAACATAATGTCATGTTAATTAAGATACGGTACACCAGTGTGGACCAGGTAGAGAGATTATATCTCCACACTGGCCTGGGAACGTCTCGGGATCCCCCAGTCAGAGCTTGCTAATGTGGCTCGGGAATGGGAAGTTTGGAATTGCTGGAGCTGCTGCCCCTGCGACCCGATTCCGAATAAGCGGGAGAAGATGGATAGATGGATGGACACCTTGTGTGGAAAAATATAAAGTAAAATAAAAAGATAAATAACAAGTCATCTGGTGTAGATGTTCTGATTTTGTGAAACCGTTTATGTAATAATGATAATGTAATGCAACATGCTTATCATCTATACTGCCTTTGAGAAACAATAAAAAACATTAACCATTCAGAGCATCTTGTTTTATTACTCTTCATAAACTAAGCACAACATGAGGAGCAACATTTACATTCAACACAGCACTAGGCAGGACATAGAACATGTAGACGTTTAGACATACAGCAACAATACATATTACCTTAGATAACATTAGTGGCCAAATACAAATATTGACAATCCTGCTAGTACCTAGTACCATGTGATGCTAGTAATGTGTAGTACCATGTGATGCTAGTATGCTAGTAACTAGCACCATCTGATGCAGGGCAGCTCTTTCCTCCTCACTCCTCCAGGCCCACCCTCCCTGGGCCGTCGCGGCAGCGCGCCCTCAATTTGTTGGCCTGGGCCTCGGCCACGTCCGCCCGCTCCTCCGCCTCCTGCAGCTGGTTCTGCAGGAGGCGGAGCTTGGCGGTACCGGCGTTGGCCGCCTCCTCGGCCTCCTCGGCGGCCCGCTTGTGGGCCTTGAGCTTCATCTGCAGCTTGTCCACCAGCTCCTGCAGATGTGTCAGGCCCTTGCGGTCCTCCTGCGCCTGGTAGCTGAGCTCCTTAAGGCGGCGCTCGTACTTCCTGGCACCCTTCATGGCCTCGGCCGCCCGGCCCTGCTCCGCCTCCAGCTCCGCCTCCAGATCCCGGATGCGTCCCGCCATCTTTTGCAGCTGCTTCCGGCCCCCCCTGGTGGCCGCCTGCTCCGCCTCGTCCAGGCGGAGCTGCAGGTCTCTGATGGTCTGTTCCATGTTCTTCTTCATGCGCTCCAGGTGGCTGCTGGTGTCCTGCTCCTTCTTCAGCTCCTCCGCCATCATGGCGGCGTCGGTGATGGCCTTCTTGGCCTTCTCCTCGGCGTTGCGGCTCTCCTGCACCGCCTCCTCCACCTCGCTGTGCAGGTGGAGGAGGTCTGCCTCCTGCTTCTTCTTCTGGGCGAGGAGGCTGGTGTTCTGGGCGTGCAGGAGCTGCATGCGTTCCGTGGCGTCCGTCAGCTCCTGCTCGGCCAGCCGCCGGCCGCGTTCCGTCTGCTCCAGCGCGGCCCGGGCCTCCTCCAGCTCTGTCTGCAGCAGGGCGAGCCGACGCTCTAGCAGGGCCACGTTTTCCCGCAGGTCGTCGTTTCCGCGGGAGACGTCGTCCAGCTGCAGCTGGGCGTCCTTCAGGAAGGCCTGCAGCGTCTTCAGCTGCTTCTGGGCGTCGGCCGCCTGCCGGTTGGCCTGGCTCAGCTGCAGCTCCATCTCGTTCAGGTCGCCCTCCATCTTCTTCTTCACGCGCAGGGCCTCGTTGCGGCTCCTGCTCTCAGCCTCCAGCGAGGACTGGAGTGACTCAACCGTCCTCTGGTGGTTCCTCCTGGCCTGCTCCTGCTCCTCGTCCTTCTCAGCCTGCCTCCGCTCCACGTCAGCCTTCAGCTGGCTGAGCTCCAGCTGGGCTCTCAGCGTCTTGCTCTCCTCGTGCTCCAGGGAGCCCTCGGCCTCCTCCAGGGCCGCCTGCAGCTCCGCCTTCTCCTGCTCCAGCTGTTTGCGCAGCTTCTCCAGCTCATGGGCACTCCTGCCACCCTCTCCCAGCTGGTCTGTCAGGTCAGAGATCTCCTCCTGGAGGTTCTTGTTCTCCCTCTTCATGGTCTCCAGCTGGTCCAGGGCTTCCTCATAGGCGTTCTTCAGCTTGAAGAGCTCGGTGCTCTGGCAGCGCGCCTCCTTCTGGGAGGCCTCCAACTCACACTGGGCCTCCTCGTACTTCTGCCTCCACTCCGCCAGTACCTTGTCGAAGGCTCTCTGCTTCTTGTCCAGCACCGCCGAGGCTGCGTTGGCTCGCTCCACGTCCAGCATCAGGTCCTCGATCTCGCCCTGGAGGCGGAGCTTGGTCTTCTCCAAGGAGGAGCACTTTCCGTTCACTGCCTCCGTGGCCTCCTCGGCCTCCTGCAGCCTCTGCACCAGCCTCTTCTTGGCCTCCTCCAGCTCCTCCGTTCTTTGAATCCCGTCCGTCTCGTACCTGGTCCTCCAGGCGGAGACCTCCGTGTTGGCCTTAGACAGCGCTCGCTGCAGCTCCCCCTTGGCCTCCTGCTCCTCCTCAAACTGCTCCCTGAGCAGGTCACAGTCGTGCCGGGCGGACTGCAGGGCGTGGGCCAGGGCGTTCTTGGCCTTCACCTCCTCCTCCAGCTGCCTGCGGAGCTCCTCTTGCTGCTGGGTGGAGGAGCTCCTCCCCCTGGTGAGCTGCGACACCAGACACTCCTTTTCCTCCATCTGCCGGCCCAGCTCTCCGTTCTCCGTGAGCAGCTTTGCCCTCTGGGTGGTGAGGTCAGCGATGGTGCGCTGGGCCTCCTCATGCCGGCTCCTCAGCTCGTTTAGGCTGTCCTCCGTGGAGCGACACAGCTTCTCTATGCCGGCCTTAGCCTTCACCACGCTCTCCATGCTGGAGGAGAAGTCGTCCAGCTCCAGCTTCAGCTCGCTCTTCTCCTTCTCCAGCTTCTGCTTGACGCGCTGCAGGCTGTCGATCTGCTCGCCCAGCTCCGCCGTGCTGTCCGCCTGCTTCTTCCTGAGGGAGGCGGCCGTGGCCTCGTGCTGCAGCGTGGCCTCCTCCAGCGCCCGGCGTAGCCTCTGGTACTCTGCATCCCTCTTCTTGCTCAGCTCCGCCTGGGCGGACGTGGCTCCGCCCGCCTCCTCCAGCCGCTCGCTGAGGTCCTCCAGCTCGCGGGACAGGTCACACCGCTGCTTCTCCACCTTGGCCCGTGCCGCACGCTCAGCGTCCAGCTCCTCCTCCAGCTCCTCGATCCTCGCCTGGCTCCCCTTCAACATCTTCTGCAGCTGGATGCCCATCACCTGCTCATCTTCAGCCTTCCCGTTCATCTGGGAAATTTCAGAGTCTTTCTTCTTGAGTTTCTCCTCCAGCTGTTGCTTGTCGTTCTCCAGGTCCATCAGGCTTTCTTGGGTCAGCTTCACGTCTCCCTCAAGCTTCCTCTTTGAGCGCTCCAATTCCATCCTTGCTTTTTTCTCTTGCTCCAAGGAACCCTCAAGATCGTCCACCTGCTGCTCCAGCTTAGCTTTGGCCTTGGTCAGGGTGTTGGCCTTGTCTTCTTCACTCTGAAGGTCATCCAGTGTCTGCTGATGAGCCTCCTGAAGAGCCCTCTTCTCTTTGGTGAGCTTCACGATGGTCTCATCCTGGGAGGCCATCTCCTCCATTAGGTTCTTCACCTTGTTCTCTGTAGCATGCTTTTCCTTCTCCACCTTGGCCAGCGTCAGCTCGAGGTCATCGATATCTTTCTTCAACTCAGAACACTCGTCCTCCAACTTTCGTTTTTTAGCGGTGAGATCTGCATTCATTTCTTCTTCGTCCTCCAGCCGCTCTGTCATTTCCTTTAGCTTTGCTTCTTGCTGGATCTTGCTCTTGATAAGCTGTTCGCAGCGTTCTTCTGCATCTGCTAACATGTCCTGCTCTGACTGGATATGGAGAGTCAGGTCGTTCTTCTCTTGGAGAAGGGTCACCATCTTCTCTTCCAGCTCCTTTCGTCTCGCTTCCGTCTTCTCTAAAGCCTCCTTCAGCTTATTGAAGTTGTCCTTCATGTTGGCCATCTCCTTCTCTGACTCTGCGCTCTTTAGCAGGGGTTTAATCTTGAAGAATAGCTTCATCCAGGGCCAGTTTTTAACCCCCAGGAAGGAGCGTAGGTTCCACTGGATCACCGTCAGGGCGTCTTTTCGTTCCACCAGCTTAGCGAACTCGGCCCTCATGAGGAGGGCCCTGGCATTGGCCTGGATCCTCGTGATGATGCGAGAGAGTTGCTCATCGCGCATTTCCTCCAGTGTCCCCAGCAAGCCTGCTTTAAAGAAGACCTTGGTGTGGCCAAACTTGTACTGTGTGTGGTCGATGTCGAGTGATCCCAGCAGCTTTTCTGTGCTCTTCTTGCAGTCAATGAACTGGCCTTCGGGGATGGCGGAGGCATTCAGGATCCTGTAGCGTTGCTTGAAGTCGCCGTAGAGTACCCGGTTGGGGAACCCCTTCCTGCAGATGCGGATACCTTCCAGCACACCATTGCAGCGGAGCTGGTGCATGACCAGGCGGTTGTCCATGATGCCTGGTGTCTTGCTCTCATTTGGGATCAGACAGCGTACAAAATGGGGGTGCGTGGTCTTTAGGTTGGTCATCAGCTTGTTCAGGTTTTCCCTGTGCAGAGCTGACACAGTTTGGAAGGACGAGCCCTTCTTCTTGCCGCCCTTGCCGCTCTTGGTTCCCCCGTCCGCCCCGTCGGTCGCAGCGTACGAGGAGAAGAGTACGCTGAGGAGCTTCATGGAGGACTTCCCATAGAGGCCTACCACCGTTTCGTTCAGGGGGTCCTTATTCTTAACCAGCCAGCCAGATATGTTGTAGTCCACAGTGCCAGCATAGTGAACCAGGGCAAAATGAGCCTCTGCTTTCCCTTTGGCTGCTCTGGGCTTCTCAAACATTTTGTTTTTGCCCAGATGGTTGTCATAGAGTTTAGACTTGAAGGTTTGGTCGCTAGCCTTGGGGAACATGCACTCCTCCTCCAGGATTGACATGATACCCAAGGGCTTCTCTATCAGGTCAATGCAGGCCTGCAGGTCCATCCCAAAGTCAATAAATTCCCAGTCGATGCCTTCCTTTTTGTACTCCTCTTGCTCCAAAACAAACATGTGATGGTTGAAAAACTGTTGCAGTTTCTCGTTGGTGAAGTTGATGCAGAGCTGCTCAAACGTGTTGAAATCAAAGATCTCAAATCCAGCAATGTCCAGCACGCCAATGAAATACTGCCGGTGTTGCTTTGTGTCAAGGGACTGGTTTATTCTCACCACCATCCAGTTAAACATCTTCTCATACACTGACTTAGCAAGAGCACCGATGGAGTAGTAGACCTGGTCTACACCTTGTCCCTTGGTGACGTACTCATTCCCCACCTTGACCCTGGGGTGGCACAGTCCTTTGATGAGGTCAGCAGAGTTCAGACCCATCAGGTATGCTGACTTGTCAGCTGCGACGGTACCGTCTGGCTCCGCCTGCTCCTCACGCTGCTTCTGTTTAAACCTCATGTTGCCATAGTGCATGATGGCTCCCGTTAGCTTGTACACGCCCATCTTCTCCTCCGGAGTGAATCCAAGCACGTCGAAGGCGCTGTCTGTGGCCATCAGCTCCTCGGAGTCATTGATAGAGGCGACAGTTACTTCTCCCTGAGAGATGTAGCAATAGTCGTAGGGATTGTTCGTGATTAGCAGAATGTCCAAGAGGTCTGGTTTCTGATTAGATAGGATCTGGAAGAAGATGTGGTAATTCCTCTCAGCTTTGAGCTGAAAGGTGACCCGGGACTTTTCCAGAAGGTATGTTTCGATGTCAGCGGAGGACAGTTTCCCGCTTGTTCCGAAGTGGATCCGAATGAATTTTCCAAAACGGGAGGAGTTGTCATTCCTGGCGGTCTTGGCATTGCCAAAGGCCTCCAGTGCCGGGTTGGCCTGGATGATTTGATCCTCAAGTGTTCCCTTGCTGGTGTCCTTCTTTGCTGCGCCGCCAACCGCAGCGATGCTGGCAAAGTACTGGATGACCCTCTTGGTGTTGACGGTCTTCCCAGCACCAGATTCTCCAGTGATGAGGACAGACTGGTTCTCTCGGTCAGTGAGCATGTACTGGTAGGCGTTGTCTGAGATGGAGAAGATGTGTGGCGGAGCTTCCGTCCTCTTCTTCCCACGGTACGCTGCCACGACCTCTGCGTCGTAGACAGGAAGCCACTTGTAGGGGTTGACGGTGACACAGAAGAGGCCGGAGTAGGTGTAGATCATCCAGGCAGCGTAGCGCTCTTTCAGGTTGAAGAGCACGGCCGGTTCGTGGAGGAAAGTGAACATGGCCATATCCTCAATCTTGTCAAACTTGGGCGGGTTTTGGGGATGGACGTCAGACTCCCTGACCGTCACAGTGCTTCCATCCTCCTTTTTCACGGTCACTGTACCTTCCTCCTTGCTCTGGACCTGCCCGTGGACATACTCCACTTTGTCATCCACCACAAAGCACTCCGTTTTGATGTCAAAGACCCTGGTCTGGGCTTCTAGACGCTCTTTGTCCGACTTCCTGAGGAACGCAGCGGCCTTCCCAAACTCGGCCATCAGAACATCTCCCATGGCTGCAGACGGTTGGAGGAGAGAAGAGAGGTCTTTGTCTCAGAGATTCTGAGGAGAATTGCAGCGGGCACGCTCATGCAGCTCCTTATGAAGGCTGCCTCTGGGCCATATTAGGAGATAGCTGCAGGGGAACCATATGTGGAATGTGTTTAAAAACAGCAGGGGGCAGTTGTGCGACCTTTGGCTGTTACCGTCCCATGTAGGGAAGATGCTTCTCATATCTCCCAGCGCTTCCACACACCTCCACATTTAGCTGCAGGCTGTCCGTTATCTCTGCTGTCTGAAGACCTGAGCAACCGTCAGCCAATCACAGACACTGTCTGTAAACGTTGGAACAGACATTCTATCTGTTGAGGTGCGCCACAAACAAATATAATGTAAATTTATTGTGAATATACTGTATGTCCCCGGCAGTTATAACATATTGTTCATTATTTACTGTGTAATTTATTTGTTACATAGTGTAAGGCTGGGGGAGTTGCACATTATTTCTAAATATTGTTATCTAGAAATGATTATTTCAGTACATTTGCAATAATTCATAAATCATTCATAATATATATTATTGCATTCACATTACACAGGATTAATTATCCGTTGTCTCTTCTCAAAGCATATCTATATAAACCTTTTGTAAGCATGGACATATTTTTTGAAGCTGCCAAATATATTTGAATAAATACACAAGCACATAAATTAAATACTTATCAATTTACCCAATTTGAACATGAACCACTACTGTCTTACTTCATAAAACACAATACTATAATAAATTAATAACAGACTCAATACATGTTATTAAATGTTATTTACATAAATAAATACTAAATATGTGTAATTGCTATGCTAATTATGCATACGCATAAAGATACATACATTTAGTATAGCAAGTACATGTGTACGCTGTACTAAATATGCATTAATAGTCTTTAGTTATTTCTGATATAAACAATGAAACCCTGACAGTAACTGTGCTTATAGTACCTACTGATGGTGTCGTGTTACCTCCCCTATCAGCTGGTCGGCTGTCTGGCTTCTGTGAGAAACAGGAATGACAACGTGGTGTTGTAGCTGAATTAGGCATGCTCTCTATTTTTTATTTCCAGAGCACCACAAGACCATCAGATGTATCCTCATGGTTGAGACAGACATGCTTTAATGCTATGAATCATTTTTATTTATCGATGCTTCTGCTACATAAACATGTGTAAAGGCATGATTAAGATTCATTTATTGAATATATATAGACATGATTAAGATACTATAAATTACATATTTCAATATTTTTCAAGAGTCCATAGATTAAAATAATATTGGCATATTATATGTATCTTATGTAGTAGAAGTATTAACATGTATCTGCTGTAGTAGAAGAACTAACATGCATCTGCTGTAGTAGAAGTACTAACATGTATCTGCTGCAGTATAAGTATTACCATGTATCTGCTGCAGTAGAAGTACTAACATGTATCTGTACTGTAGTAGAACTAACATGTATCTGTACTGCAGTAGAAGTACTAATATGTATCTGCTGCAGTAGAAGTACTAACATAGGTCAGCATGGAGGACAGGAAGACCTGCAGCACTGCAGAGACCTTGGTCAGCAGGGGGAGCACTTCCTGTTAGCCTGGTCTGGTGTGTGTTTACTTCCTATTAGCCTGGTCTGGTGTGTGTTTACTTCCTGTTAGCCTGGTCCGGTGTGTGTTTACTTCCTGTTATACTGGTCTGGTGTGTGTTTACTTCCTGTTAGTCAGGTCTGGTGTGTGTTTACTTCCTGTTAGCCTGGTTTGGTGTGTGTTTACTTCTTGTTAGCCTGGTCTGGTGTGTTTACTTCCTGTTAGCCTGGTCTGGTCTGTGTTTACTTCCTGTTAGTCAGGTCTGGTGTGTGTTTACTTCCTGTTAGCCTGGTCTGGTGTGTGTGTGTGTGTGCACACACCTGTGTGTGTGCACTGGGAGCAGGCTGGTCTCTGAGTCTCTTCATAGCAACCAGTGGAGTATCACTAAAGTAGAGAGGCTCTTTATCAATCATCTCTATCACCAGGATGCCAGCATCCTGGTGATAGCATAACACAACACAACCTGTTAATAGAATAGAATATTACTTCTTAATATAACATAACCTGTTAATAGAACCGTATTACTTGTAATATAACATAACCTGTTAATAGAATAGAATATTACTTCTTAATATAACATAACCTGTTAATAGAACCGTATTACTTCTTAATATAACATAACCTGTTAATAGAATAGAATATTACTTCTTAATATAACATAACCTGTTAATAGAATAGAATATTACTTCTTAATATAACATAACCTGTTAATAGAATAGAATATTACTTCTTAATATAACATAACCTGTTAATAGAATAGAATATTACTTCTTAATATAACATAACCTGTTAATAGAACCGTATTACTTGTAATATAACACAACATAGCCTGTTAATAGAACCGTATTACTTGTAATATAACACAACATAGCCGGTCACTTTCTGCTACAGATGTTAGCTCGGGTGTGTATGTTAGAATGTTGTCTGATACCACAAGCACATCAAAGCAGAAGTACCACTTGTACCACTCTAGTACTTCAGCAGTACTAGTGCTACTGCCCTACGAGGCTGTACAATAGCATCAGTTTCATGTAAACAACAATGTAGACACTACGGAGCAGATCCAGAGTGTCTACATGCAGGATCAATGTCATCTTGCTTCTGGTCTGGAGGCTAGTGGAGCCTCCAAACCTGGAGCTGCAGGCTGCTTCAGACCAGGGGTCTTGTGCATAACATAAGCTGTGTGGAGGTATTCACCTACCTGTCGCTCTCGAAAACCGTCCCGTGTGTTTGAGGACAGGGCGTGGCCACAGACCTGTTCAGTCTGTTTGGTTTATCCTGTCAGACTGTGACGACTCAGACATTCCCGAGGAACCCAGACAAGACCAGACTTCTCCTGCAGCAACGTTCATCTGAGAGTAGTATTCATATGCTTATTAACTCTGTACATGCTGGCTAATAACAGTGTGATCTATAGGGTACAGTTCTATACTGGTAATATATATAACTAGTGTGATCTATAGGGTACAGTTCTATACTGGTAATATATATAACTAGTGTGATATATAGGGTACAGTTCTATACTGGTAATATATATAACTAGTGTGATCTATAGGGTACAGTTCTATGCTGGTAATATAT
>JAODUH010000017.1:1903435-1947882 GCA_027564835.1 Typhlichthys subterraneus
AAGGTACCTCGCAGTGCCGCATGGCCTCGGAAAATCTGCCAAAGCACCTCGGACAAAAAGAATCAGCAGATCTGTAAGCATTATTCAGAATAGTTAGATGCAATCTTCACAATCTGTTTTGCTCTGCATCAGTCTGGAAATGTGGGTCCACCATCAACCTGGACACTGATTGGTTGGTGGGTCCTCTACCCGGCTGACATATGACTTTGAATGGCGAGTTCCCAGTCTGGTGTAGCTTGCCGTGTTTGGATAACAGGCCAATATTTCTGCAATTTAGTCCACAATCTGCTGACTGACTATTTTTGGTGCTCCTACTGTATAGCATCAACCTGCCCTGGCTAAAGTCAAAGACCGTAGGGCATTCTTGCTAACTCCAAGCTCAAATCAAAACATTATCACTCTGTGGTCCTCCGCGGCGCTGCCTCACACATGGAAATGCACTGTGAAGCAAAGCGTAGTTCTACTTGGTTGATAGAAGTTGTGTTCGCCACTTTGTTTATGTTCGTACGGAGCCAGGGTCGTGTAAAAGTATCAGATCATTTTGTCAGTACACACAGGGAATAGTATTTGACA
The DNA here is from genome assembly GCA_027564835.1 of Typhlichthys subterraneus. Classification (NCBI taxonomy): domain Eukaryota; kingdom Metazoa; phylum Chordata; class Actinopteri; order Percopsiformes; family Amblyopsidae; genus Typhlichthys; species Typhlichthys subterraneus. The sequence continues at coordinate 1,904,009 of JAODUH010000017.1, forward strand.
AAAAGTTGATTTGCTTACATGTAGTTTGCAATAGATTACTATATTTGAACACATTAACACACAGATTATGCTGTACTTTGGCTGAATTTAAAGGTAGAGCCAGCTGTTGCAAGCTACTGTACAGTAATATACTTTTGGTCAAATTCTGTGAATACCACTCGCGGTGCGCTAGCTACCCATTCTGTGAGCACCCTGAAAAAAAATGTGGTGTTTCTACGGCAGCCCTGGCTCTGTATATGCGAACATGAACAGTGGTGCAGAATGCACCACGCAACACTATCCCAACCTTGGCATTGTGTTTCCAATGTGAGGTGCAGGGTTTGTGAGGGAGCACCCTATTGGTATTAAAGCGAGAGGGGTTTTCGTTTTGATCCAGTTTACATATCAACAATCCTTCTCCACAATCACTGACTCCACCTTTAAAGCTACACAACAGGAGGCTGCCTGCAGTGGAAACCTTGAAGCGACGACAGGCGAAGTAACGGTCGGAGATGCGGAGTAGGCGGTACCGAGTTAAACTAATTTCAACAAAGCGACTGAGGCGACTACCAATGGAAGCTAAGGATACCGTTGATTGACAGATGACAGAATGTAAACAAGCAACCAACTTTCAGCGGATCGCGGATCGCTTGCAGTGTGTCCGGGGCTTGAGGGCCAAGATGTCCTCCATTGAGCTCACTGCCCTTAGCAGATGGACACAGACAGAAGCCTACAAATGAACTGACGGAGAGAATGCCTTTTCAGCAGTATTCTGATTGCCTTCTCTAGCCCTTCCTTTCTTACATGAAGGTGCTGTGTTTCCCCTCTTTGCAATCACTTGGGGAACGCAAGTATCCGGGACACAGAGGTGATCAATTACCCTGCTTGTCTCCGGCCCATCAAACGCATTCCTGGTTCTTACACCGTAGATGAGACTGCTGTTAAGTACTGTACTTGTGCTTAAAACTTCAGAAAAAAATGGAGGACAATTCTGAAGAACTAAAATTAACTTTGCTTCAGGAATGCAAATTTTTGTTTTGTTTTAGGGTTCTCAACACTGACAAATGTTTATCAAAAGGAAAATGAAACATTAATATCAGTAACACTAAGCACCTTGCCGTGACCTTGATTTGCTAAGATGTGTTCCTGTCAAAATGTGCAATGCAGTTTGATGTGCTAGACTTCTGCCAAATGCAAAGAGATTTTGAGTCACAAGTTGATCCAAAACAAAGATTATTGGAGAATTGTACGTTACATTTTTCCTGTCAACAAAACAAAATCATATAGCATAACATTATATTTTAAGGGAACTTGTCAATCAAAATGTTATTTCTTCTGAAAGCTATAGCCTCATAAAGGGAAGGTAGTCACTCATTACACAGGCCTGGGGTGGTTTTAAAATGTATTAAATCACAACTGATATCTGCTGCTTAGGTATATTAACACAAGGTTTGTGGGTTTATGGGGGAAAGGATTTAGGAGATTAAAGACCATTTTAGTAGTTATTTTAAAATTGATTAATACAAAGCAGTTTTGTTTAAGTCGTGTTAAGTTTTCTTTGTAAAAACTTGTTTGGTCTTTAGGTGACTGTCATCTCTGCGCCTCATGGTTTATGAATGTCCAAAAGCCAGCCAGTGTGTCACAGGATGAAGTGTTCCTGTAAATATTTCAAAGGTCAAATTATGGCTCATCTATTACTCATGACATACCAATTGCCCAGAATTGTGGTGTCCTAATTATACCATAATCAAAAGGAATAATTAATCGAGCAGTTGCTGTATCAACTCATTCTTTTTCACAGCCATGAAAGAGGATTTGTGAAGCTAATTATTTGCAATTATGGGTTTTCGTTGAAGGCGTAAACAAAGGAAATTCATGAACTCAGCTAATTACTTTTTAGCCCCCAGTCTTTTAAGATGCTTTGCCCTCTGAAAAATATTAGTTTAAATCAACAATGGATAGTCTATTGATTCAATAAAAGCTTGTGACAATTAATGTACTTCAGTCAGGACCACTACTCTGTCAAAGTAATATTTACAGTATTAATTTAATAATTTACATCGGGAGGCATGGCTCTGTTCTGGGAGCTCCCTGCCCTTCCATGCACATACATGGAAAGCCACAGGCAGGGAGTGCAGCAGGGGACCCCCCCTCTTCCCCCTTCAAGCAACTAAGACAGACAACGAGCAACACAGACGCACATCAGAATATGGAGGTCCAGGGGGAAAAGGAGGGAGCTAACGAGCTAGCAATGGCAGCGGCAAGAAGGGGCAGATAACCCGCTTAAGTATACACGCTGGTGACAGAATGTAAACAAGCATCCTTGAGCAAGATGCCTAACCCCCTACCTACCACCCTAACTGCTGCTGGTGGTTGGTCTCACCTTGTATGGCAGCAATCACCATTGGTTTATGAATGTGTGTGTGAATGGGTGAATGTGAGGCAAAATACTGTAAAGCACTTTGGTTAAAATCGCTATATAAATGCAGTCCGTTTACCATAAAGCAACAATTATGTGGTCTGTCAGCTGACGATACAGCAATGTGATTCCTGCCTGAACTTTAATTCTAACTTTAATATAAATATATAGAGTATAACATCAAAAGGTGGGTAGCAGATCCAAGTACAAAAATAGTAATGGTAAATGGCCTGCATTTATATAGCACCTTTATCCAAAGCAATTTACCTGACGTTCACCAATACAGGGGGCTAGTCATCTTGCTCATGGATGCTTACAGGCAGGTTATCACCTGGGTTTGAACCCACAACCTTCCAGCTGGGAGTCCAACACACAGACCACTAGACCACTGGACATTCTTAAATTTGAAGGATGTGATTGGACATTATTTGTCCTTAGCACTTGAACAGCAATAAGCATGAGACGGGAAAAAAACTCACACCTGCCATTTTTGGTGAATCTTATTTCTAAATTGTTTTCATCATTTGTCATTCTGCACTTTCTTTGCAGACATCACAGTAGGCCTACATTTTATTTATTTTTTGCACATGAAAGGATAAGTCTTTTTTTCCCATGAAGACAACCTACCATTACGCTGTCAGACAAATGTTCCACAGCTGCCTCTGCCACCAAGGATCACGGCGAGTGGAATTTAATGCACTCGGCAGCCACTCTAATCTTCAAAAGATACTGTTATTACACAGCTTACATTTTTCTCTATCCGCACAGTTTTTACTCTGCCTGGCCCATGACAGTGTGTCAGGTGTAGCGAGCGAGGCGAGATTACAGTAGGCATCAGCTGGACTTCCCAAAGCGGTTCAGCTTAAAGTATCTATGCGTCGTCATTTGTGTGCATCGGTGCATCCACCCCCCACCCCTCAATAAAGGTCAATAATAGAAAACAAAACTACACACACAGGTACAGGAATTCTGAAGCTATTTCTGGTTCCCTTGACAACTCCCACCACAGGGGGTCCGGTTGTTCGTGATCTGAATGTAAGACATTTGAGAACTCTTGTCAGAAAAGATAAAACAGCAGTTTTTAAAAACTCAACATCATGTTGAGTTTGCACAATTGGGCATTGCAAACTATACTGTATGAACACCTTCTTTATTAATAACACAAACTACGTCAAATGAAACAACCAGGAGCACCATTGAAGAGTAAATAATGCAAGGTTCCTCTTAGCTTAATGTGTGGGGTAGTTCAAACGTAAGTGTATATTCAATGTTATGTTTTATTACGGAAAGCAGGGAGGGGAAAGGAAAGAGCCCGACAGATCAGTAATGTGGAAACGCTGGACTGAGATGATGATGTGCGTGGGCATGGGGCCACGCACAGAACTGTTTGGCCTGCATGAGCCATTTTCTGGTGACGAAATGATTCACCCCATTTCATTTATTCATAATGTTTTCTTTTGGCTTTGCCAGGCTTTACACATTACCGAGATTAAGTGTTGGGCCACGGGTTGAGAAAAGACATACAGTAAGGCAATCCTACATACCTGCCTGCCAAGAGTATGACACGGGCTTTGCCAAAAAGGATATGTTATATTTTTCACTGAGATTTGTCGTAAGGTCACTGACTTCCCCTTCATGAGGTTCTCTGAAGCCAGTGGACTGTAATTTTTAAGAGAATCCTGCAGCATTTTGTGCACTGGTTTCTATAATAATGTATTCTTACAGGTAATATTGTCTTCCCAGTCTAATTAATATCATATTTACCTCTATACAAATGAGTGCACTTGCAACCAATTTGTTACCAAGCTTGTAAACAATGTCTTTCATCTCATCACTTGAAGAGATGCGCTGCGTGCTCTCTTTATTAAACTGAATATGACATACTGTACAGTTTATTTCATGTTCACGCACCACCTAAGAATAAAATAACCACGCGTCTAGAAAACTGGTCGGGTTCCTGGTTCCATTTGTCCATCCACACGTTAGAGTGTTGCTGTTTGTAGTTCTTGCGCTTGGCAAGCAATATGTAAATGTCTCGGCTTGATGAATCCAGTCCACATGCCCATCTTCTCTATGGGCTTGGGCACGGTATTGGTGAATACAATTAGATCTGTAACGCTAATGCATAAATAATTACTTCACCTGAATCAAGCGAGGCACCTCACAACTCGTCAAAATACTGTCACACGTAGCTTCACGACACCTCTCTCTGTTTATTAATTTTTCTCTCTGCTTTGTTGACCCTGATGTATGGGTTTTATAATAAATGTGTAGCATACTTGCTGTGTCATTAGACGAAACAGGCCTATGTCTTCACAGTGTGCGCCAAAATGTGAATTATTTGCACAGGTGGACAGCATTGTGTGGACTGTATGACTTTATTGGCAATCATTAATCCGGTCACTTTTATGATCATCTCAACAATACGTGAATTTTAAGCAGTCTGCACACACACACACACAGTTATTCTGTGTATAAGGCGAAGTTTTTGTTTCACAGTTTCATGTCACATAATGGCTGTCTGTGTCAAATTGATTAAAATTGGTGACACTGCCTGGTGTATGGGGACCAATATACCACAAGAGGATATTTTGCCATCTATCCTGCTCTATTGAAGAAAATATGACATAGCTTGATATTAGAACAGAGAAGAGTTCCTGGAATTCTGAGGTTTAAAACATAATTGATACTTCTAAGCTATTGAAATAAGGAGTTTGCTTTATATGAATCTGACATATGCAGTGTTGAGCAAGTTACTCAGGAATTGTAATAAGTTACTATTTACTTATTACTTCAAAAATGTATAATATTACTTTACTCATTTCTGGGTATTAAAAGTATTTGGTTACATTACTAGTTAGATTACTATATTACTTTTACTATCACTACCCTGCCTCACTTCTTCTGAAAAATTACAATGTGTGTAGCCATCTTAATTTAGAATTGAATCCTTTTACTTGGAACAATAATTAACGTTACGAGTCAACAATCAGCCAAAGTGAAAACATTGCAGCCTCTCAAACCAGATGATTGGACAGGTTGGTTTAATTAGCCTACCCTAAGTTTGCTAGGACCAGAAATCTTGTTCTTGCAACTAAGCAATGCAGCATTAATTAGTTTAGTAATCAGTAATTGTATTACTGTTTAGTTACACTAATTTAGTTACTGAAAAAGTAATACTATTACACTAACTAGTTACTAGTAGCTAGTTACTGCCCATACTAGTAGATAATTACTGCCCAACACAGGACATGAAGCAAACAGTATGATAATGTGCATTGAGTAATCCCACATGTGTAAACTGACAAATGCCAAGAAGACTCTTCAGAGAAGAAATCTCTGAAGATTTTATGGAACAGTCTCTGTGGCTAGGTTCTTCTTGTCTCCTAGCAACGCTAACCAATTTGCTTTCAATTGTGAAAAAAGATAAGATAGTCCAGTCCCATAGCCATGTCATAGAAACCCTTTGGAAGTCCATCAGTAGAGCTGAGGTGAAATATTTCAGATACGTTCACAAGTCAAATTGGCTTGTGAATGTTGAATCCCAATATGCTTGTGGGTAACCACAGTAATAGGTTTATGCCATACCATGCAGTTATGTGAAACAAACTTGCATTCTTTTGCAAATATATTGAATTGCACAAATTTCTTCCTTGTACTTATCATTGGACACATGCAACATTTATAGGAAGTACATATCTAAATAAGCATTTAGATGACATGGTGATGCACGCCTCCAGCATTTATCCCTTGAAGAATAATATGCATTCAAGTTTTATATGGTGACATAAGAAATGCTGTGCAGATATACTGCCTACAGTATCGACACAATATGGTTGATCTATTCATAGATAGTCTGTCCACAATGGTAAGTTTGAATAAAACTGACTGCTAAATGATGCGGTTATGTATAAATGCACAATGTGTTGTTTTAGACATAATCTACACAGTTTAAATTAAAACACAAGCCTTCACAAGTTTACATACACCCCACTAAAACTTGCATTTGAGGAATGCAGTACTACTTGAACACAATTATCTAGATTCTAGGCAGGCACCTCAGTATGAACAGAGGAGCGCTGCTTATCTACAATGCCATTACTCTATTTTTATCAGCAATTTCTGTTATTAATAAAACAGCAGGGGGCTAATTTAATCATTTCTAGGTGCGAGATGTTTCTACATTATATTGTTGGTACTTTCCTGCTAAAAGTATTGAGTGGAATAATGGATTAAACCCAATTCTGAGAACACACACACACACACACACACACAATTAAAAACATTGATAACTGCTGGGGTGCATTTACATTGAATGGTCTGGCTTTTATTTATTATATATTTATTCTTTTCATGGTATTTGTGTTGCTGCCATTACCTACAAAAGACAACAACAACAACAACAAAAACAACAACAACAATAAATGAAATATATTATATAAACATGCATGTATACAATACTAATATAGCCAAACTAAACAGAGAGGGACATGACGTGTCAGTTGAGAGTTTTGCTCTGCCAGCTGAGAAGGCCACAATTCCTGTTTGGTTGGCATTTGGCTCATTGAAAGGGCACATTTAACTTAAACCTGAACAGGTAGACAAAGAAGCAGAGAATATAATAAAAGAAAAGGGAACATTTTATCATTTTGAAATGAAACCACTGAAAAGCTACTGAAAATAAAATGGAGAATGGTGTATAGCTTATTGTCAGGAGACATGACCTTTACTTTGAAAGGTCATGGAAGCTTAACTCTTTGTACTTTTCATTGAATATGTGTCCTTTTGAAAATTCATGCATGAAAATAGTTAGTTGAAAGTCTATTTCTCAGTTAAATTAATCATAAATTACTTTCCTTTACTTATATATTTTAGTCATTCAGACTTCACTTTATTTATAGTGGAACATCCTTTTTATTTAAGAGGGTTACATGTTCAATAAAACAACAAGGTCACTGCGGTAACATCTTCTAATACGTCAAATCTTAGCGCTTTCTGTGATTATGGTCATAAAGTAACATTTGATTGGTGTTTAGTGTTAGGATAAGAATATGGTGTCCAGCACTCAATCTATGTCCTATATTTACATTTACTGTTTGCAAAAAATGATGACGTTAGTAAGACTAATGCAACAGAAGTACCGTAGAATTAGTAGTCAAGTATTAATCACCAAATATCACGTTAAATTGTTTGCAGCCCCGTCTGCAAAATGCCTAAATGTTTTAATATGTCAAACAAGAGCTTGTTCATTGACATATTAAAACAATTCTCTGACAAGCCTATATATACTGTATATATAAATACAAACATTAACCATATAATTTATTTTATTTAGTTTCAGTTTATTGTAGATATTATTAAAATCCAAGACGAAAACCAAAGTTATATACTCACATTTTAATCCTGTGTCAATTCATACACTCAAGAAGCCTCTACAATAACATCCAGTTAATCCAATTGCAAAGGTATTTCGCACTTAGAGGAAGACACAATATTTTTCAGTCAAATTGTTTGTTTTAATTAAGACTCAAGTTGACACAGAGTGTGACATTACAATACTGTGTGCTCAGATATGGTTTATACTATGGCTTGTTTACTTCAGGAGCTACTTCAATGAAAAAACACGTGTGTTCATTAAGTGAAAATGTCAGGGTCTGGTATTGTCACCACTGGGACTGGTATTGTGACATCACTCAGACTGGTATTGTATCACAATTGGGACTGTTATTGTATCACCATTGGGACTGGTATTGTGTAACCACTTGGGACTGCTATTGTTATAGCTACAGTATAAACACAACGCTGATTGTAAAGTTCAGATGAAACCACAACCCGCCCCCTGCTCACAAGACCATCCTGATCTCGCGAGGGGTGGGGGGTGGGGTGGGGGGTGGGGGGGGGGGTGGATTCAGACATGGGGAAGGTGGAACGGGGAGGGGTGGGGGACTCAGACTGGGTAATGTGCCCACAGGACGGGCTGCTATCTGCAGGATCATCTCTGCTGAGAATGAGATCCCTCGTACGACCTTCACCAGATCCTTATCTTAAGGCCTGCACCACAGGACCAAGGTGTGTGTGTGTGTGTGTGTGTGTGTGTTTGTATGAGAGGCCGTATAGGCCATAATTCATACTTGTTTCACACTTAGTCTCACACGTACACCACTATACTATCACACATGTACTATCATACTCTCACACATGCAATACTCTCATACAATATCATATTATCATGTGGAAGAGTATGATTGAGTGCAGGGTAAGAATATGATAGCGTATGTGTCAGTATGATAGTACATGTGTGAGAGTGTGGTGTATGAAAGCATGAATTATGGCCTATACGGCCTCTCATATTATGTGTGTGTGCGTGTCCGCATACATGTATGTGTGTATGTACGTGTACAGTATGTGTACTGTGTTTCTACCTGATTGACAGGGAAAGAGGTGCTTGTGTGAGCCAATATGTGATTGTACTTGAGTGAGAGTGTGTGTGTGTGTGTGTGTGTGTGAAAGATACGGTATGTCCCGTGTGTCTGCCTGATTGACAGGGAAAGAGACGTCTGTGTAAGTGAATACAGTATGTGGTGTGATCTGCGTGTGCGCGCACGCTTGTGTGTGTGTGAGTGCGTGCGCGAGTGTGTGTGCGTGCGCGCGTGTGCGTGTACGTGCGCAGGTATGTGTGCTTGCAGCTCAAGTTGCTCTTTGCATTGTTGCCATCCTGTTTGTACCCGTGACAGCGACCTCACACCTTCTGATAAGACGCCTGACGAGGCCGAGATGACCAGTGTTACGAGGTCACCGCCTTGTTACCACGACGCTAGCGAGACACGCAGTAGGTCACCTTCTCGTTACCACGACGCCAGCGAGACACGCGGTGGGTCAACTTCTCGTTACCATGACGCTAGCGAGACATGCAGTAGGTTACCCCCTTTTTACCATGACGCTAGCAAGACACGCGGTGGGTCACCCCCTCGTTACCACAACGCTAGCGAGACACGCGGTGGGTCACCTTCTCGTTACCATGACGCTAGCGAGACACGCGGTGGGTCACCCCCTCGTTACCATGACGCTAGCAGGACACGCGGTGTCGTTTGGATGGCCTCTGTTTTTCTCACTTTCTAATAGTTTACTCAAACTCCATATGACCAAGTGACCAAGACTTTCTGGGCATTTGTAGTGATCTAAACCAGCGGTTCCCAACCAGGGGTTTGGAGTTCCTATATGCAGGGCCACACATGTGCTTTTTAGGGATCCATGAGATGCTAAATATCTATCTTTTTATACTTATCAAATGTGTAGTCTGTACATTATATACTGTTATGTTTTACTCTAATGGAAATGGTTCATAGCTCAGGACTCACATATACAGTAATGGTCCAAAGTGGACCCCATGTTAAATTGGCCATCACTTTTACAGTGTGTCATGAGTAATGAGTCAAGTGTTCAGCCTCTTCATAAAGATATCAGAAAATTAGTTAAGGAATGTGAATTCTTTTTGCTCTATTTCAATATGATGAGTGGTGATGCATTAACGCAAAAGACCAGCGTTACAAAAGTAATACTTGATAGATGACTAATCCGACCAGTTATCAACATGCCAAATAGGAGTTATTGCTCGTCCAATAACACTGTCTATTAGACAAACACTACCTCCACAAAAATTGAGGTTTCATCTGTGAAAACAACACAATGGATTTCCTATATTTGCATCAATCAGTGATAATAGATTCCACTCCACTGTCCCGGTTTACATGAGTAAGCTATCCAGGGACTGTGCTAAGACTGTAATGAGTGGATTTGGCATGGAGAGGAACACCACTTTGGTTTATGGAAATTAAAATCAGGCTTATCCACAAATGAGCACAGGTGGTTTTGGGGTTGTTGTTTATTATTCCTTTTTTTTTTTTTTTTTTGGCGTATATTTAGGGGATTTTATTTCAGCATTTTCATGGTTTTGATAAAGGCTGTTTGTGTTGTAATGAATGGGTGACGGGGGTGGGGGCAGAAAGCCAGCTGCAACTGGAGAGACTAGAGAGAGCACATTGAAAAGTGTTAATCACCAACTCAACTGTTGTAGAAAGTGAATGGAAAATCCAATTTGCCATTTTTCTGTTGTCTAGCAAACCAGTTGTCTCCGCGTTATGCACCTGCAGTGGTTGATTTAATTGTGCCTGGATTCTAACCCGAGCTAAGCAACAGAAAGACACATCAGTGCTTGAAGAGACATGATTTATGGCCCTGACACAAAATTAATTGTGTTTGCTGTATTGTTACAGTTTAATTTTACGAACGATTTCCTGTAATTTTGTTTTGCTTGAGCTGGCCCTTGTAATGTTTTTCTTCATAAAAAATAAAAAAAGAATTCAAAATCTCAGCTCTTCTGAAATATGCACCGTAAATAGGGGGAAGAAATTAATAACATGAAATATTATTACTTCTCTATTTGTTATTGCAAATCTGAATACATTTAAAAGGTCGATCACTGATCACTATCAGTTATAATGTTCCACCCCAGCTTACTGTTTATGTTTGAAAGCGTGTGGGAGCGCGAGCGGCACACTTCTAAACATCTGAAACCAAAATCAACAATGCTGAAGTTTATAATCACCACATCCCTTAGTAACTGCCCATCATATAGAAACTGTATCTTATACCTGCCAAACCATAGCCAACATTACCTCATCTGTATCTGGGGCATGGTTGACAAAATAAAAAATGCACAGTATACTACCTGTGTGTTGGCCTTATACTTAGTGATAGTTTGACCTGTCCTAGTGGAAGCTAGATGGAAGCTAGATTTATCCCCAAATACATCCTTTTTAAATAAGTATATTGATCATTACTTTCCGGCAAAAGGATTACAAAGTGTCAAAAGATAATTAAATTAATATACAGTATGACACCAATATTGCTTTCAAAACACTGCATCTAGACATTTTTTACTCGGGCGAGGGAGTATGGCTTCCCTTAAATGAAATGGCAAAATGCAAATGTGTGTGCAGACTACTGCTTGCATCAGTTTTTTAGTTTAATTAATGTATACAGTGTACTGAATAGTGCAAAAAGTGGTGCTTGTTAAGTTGTTGTTTAACACTTGAGGTAGTAAATTATTACATGTTAAACAAGACTAATACATATTTACAACTTGCTACAGTTATTTTCTGAAGTTCTGAAAATGCAGACGTTTTCCCCTTCAAGGGACAATAAGATTATAGGCCTAACACGATAATGTTGTTTGAATCAGTGTTGTTTTGCTAATGGCTGCAAAATAATCTCAAATTAAAAGGGGGAATTGATAAGATTGTAAGAAATTGTAAGATCATCCTGATTTTGAGCATCAGGGTCATTAGGCTAGTTTTACACGTCGACCACCTCACCTCAATGTCTAGTTTTTAGGGTAGTCCTCTCACCTCCATGCATTGGGTTGAGCAATGCGATGATGGGTTCTGTTTAGCCAATCAGAACGCACCCACCTTGACGCTGAAAGTTGACTGACAGGGTCCCTAACGGACGTAAACAGAGTTACACAACTCGTATGAAGAACAAACAGCTTGCAAAAACGGGATGGCTATTAGCAAACCTTTGATAGCATAGTTTCTTCAAAATGATGGATAGATGGACTTTATTAACAATACAGTGAAGAGGAACAAGGACTAGCCCCAGTTCATCTCCATTTTCACACTAAAGCACAATATGTTGTCCTCTTTTCTTATCAGAAGTAATTCACTCCTAACGTAAGCCTCTTTGCATAAATAAATCAGTGGCCAAATGTCATATGGAAAAGCTACTAGAGAGCCATGCAGACAAAGGTACACATGCATATGCAACGCGCAACACAATTAGCGCCCTAAAGCAAGAGGTGTGTGGTGATATCATTTTGCGGCGGATAGAACAATGTTAGCGAGAATATTAATGTCGTAACACTCCAGAATGTCTCCTTCATTGCCGGAGTGTAAGCAGAATAATTAGCCATGGGGAGGCAACACAAAATCCACTTATCTCAATGAGCTGCTGACCAGCTTTCCACATCCTGTCTGTGACATATTCCCCTCTCTCCGAGCCATCGACCGCACCTCTTGCTTTCATGCTGCACAACTCCTTGACAAGGGAGGGGGTGCTGAGAGGTCCACATTTACATTGAGTTAATATTCTCTTTCATCGACAGCTTCTGAGGGCGAGCGAGGAGGTTGACGACTGAAGAGAGAGAGGGAGAGAGAGAAAGAGAGAGCAGGGAGGACGAGTAGGGTTCTGACTTTGTTCTTTCACCAACCAGCTGCACATCTCTCTCTCTCTCTCTCCCTCTCTCTCTCTATCGCGGTGGAGCGGGCCTATTGTCCTGCGTCCACAGGGCATTATCTCTTGAGGTCACCGTGCCAGATGTTGTCCAGCGGGGCATTCCATGCGGTACGGGCCAGTGACACTGAAGCAGCGCTGCGGAGCGAGCTTTGACATTCTTGGCTCAGTTGTATGGAAGAGAAATGTGTAACCCCTTTCTGAGGTATCTCTCTTTAAAGGAGACTAGTATTTGTATATACAATTATTATGTTGTACAGTATTATTCTCATTTGGATTTGCGGTATGTATTTTGTATTTGGTTTTAATTTCCTCTTCTCAATATTTTTCACCCATTAAAGGCCCTTTAACAGGTTTTAGGCAAAAAGCACTTTGCTTAATCCTTGAATTCCTCTATTCAGGTTGCTTTTGTTTTAATAACCATGCCAGTATTGAAGTCTAATATGAAGTCAACATTCTAGATAATTAAATCATCGAACATATTCATATTCATACATAGAGTTAATTCAAATAATGTATAGGTGATGATGCTATATATCTAATTTAAATATATTGTATGATTCATTTAGATATTGATCTTTGACATTATATCTTTGTTAACATACAGAAATGTATAGCGGCCGACACCTGCACATAAACGGGCAAATGCACGTGCATACAATTATACACACACACACACACACATACACTTTCATTTTGTGTATGTCTGGCCAGCTGTGTCATTCCTGAACTGTTCTCGTCAATACATATTTCATTTCCTGCAGGGCTGAGGCAGGCATCTCCCCACTGGCGTCCATCTTGTCCAACTGTCACCTCTCGCACGCTTCACAAGGAGGATGAATCTGTTGATGTTTGTCAAGACATTTCATTCTCCTTTTCTCTTGTACTGTATGTTCTTGACGTTCCCTTGCTTTTCCGTTATACAGGCATCGGTTGTTCGGACAGTTCCAGAATCTTTGCAAACTGCATTTTTTTTAAAATATATTTTTAATATATATCGGAGATACAGTACCAGAGAAGAGACACCCTATTTTACAGTAGGCTAATTTAGCAAGCACATGGCCTAATGCCAGATTGACAGCTCTCTGGTTATGTTGTGTGAGGTTTACATGTAGAACATAGTTAACATAGTTGTCTTATTGCTTTACATTCACAAAACACTTTAGCGGTTGCATATAGCAATACGCCATAGTGTTGCACCCACAACACTGCATTGGACTACCTAAAACCCTAATCCAATATAGTACAGGGATGTTCATTTTGATTATTTCAGTCAATGACTGTAAGTACTCTATGGTGCCAAGGCAATAGCTTTTGAATATAAGAGCATACAGTAATTGGAACAGGCTTTGGAGACCCCAGTCCATAATTACTGTGTTCCGCCTGCTGTTGAAAACACAGAACTCTTCAATTTGGTCTGTTGTTGCACTTAAATGTTATTACTCTCATTGGCTCTCCTTGGTTTTTAGCAGTTATGCTAATAGGTGCTCTTCTACATATGCACAGTTTAATAAAGACACAATGAGTCAGTGGCGATAGTGCCTCTGTGTTTTTATTCACAGCAGCGTATAATACATTACTTGCAGATGGCTTCAGCCTTGATGAAATCCTCTGCTAGAATAGGTCTCCTTTTCTCTCTGACTAGTGATTGCTTATAAACTGGTGTGTTTATTGTCTGGAGTGCTAGGACCAGTATATGTACCAGTGATATGTGGCCCAGTACTGCTAGTGTAAACCAGAGTATAACTCACTTTAACAGCAACTAAGTAATAGAAAAAATATAAAATATAAATGATCTAACGCTATCACAATGGTTTACATCCATGTTTTAGCTGACAATGTCTTGTTTAATCCTTTTGACTAAAAGATAACTACTTTACCTATAGCAAACATTAGCCTACATGCATCACGGTCAAATGCAGTGGGTTTTAACACAATATTATTAATGAATCCATTCACGGGCATAGCTTTGACTTCAACTTTGAAGGGTGGGGGGGGGTACAGGGTGTGACCAGGCCGTCCTCTCGCCGGCACGTTGCCATGGCAGCCCTTCCCTTCTTCTGTCTTTCACCTGTTTTGTGTTTCCTGTTTAGACCGCGTGTAGTTGTAGTTGTTGTTTGTTTGAGTGTCACTGCGTATTTTATCGTTGTAAGTTTCAGTATTACAACTCCTGTACATTTCATCCCCTCATCCTGTGTTCAGTTCACGTGAGTGAAGCGGTGCAGGGGCAAATTAACTATTCAAACCTTTTAATTATATTAAGTCAGTTATGTACCAGCAATAATGGCATAACATTGAACTAATTGAATTGAATCTGAACCAATAACCAATAACGCTTATAATAAGGTCAGGATTGGTCAGGTGTTTTAGCAGCTATTTGAAAGTAAATGTTCCGTCTGACCAAATAATTAATAAAATTTAAGACACGCCATGATATAACAATATTATTGGATTTGAATATAACATTTAAATATTGGATTTATCCAGCCAATAAAATATCCAACCTATCGAAATAACTATTTTATTACCGTATTGACTGTTATTACATTAAAGGAGTCATTTCTTGCTCATTTTCACTTGTTGACACAGTTCCTTGACTTCTCAATGCAATGTAGTTGACAATCTTAGGTGCAAATACCACATTGTTTATGTGGAATAGCACACCATACAACGACTCTTCAATAACAGCAACTCAATACAGACCAGGAAGCTAACTTTGAAAGGTTTACTACTTCTCCGTGTCACATCGACATTGCTAATTCCAAAAACAACTAGAAATACTTGGTTTTCATGGAATGGGTCCTTTAAGAATGGAACTATTATTATATTATTAGCAGTTATTTACATTATTGGTAATTATTAAATTATTGGCTGCTACAAGCCCTAAAGGACCTGTCATTTAAAGGAGCTTGAACCAAAACTACATCAACATAAATTGTGTAATGGGAAACGCCTGAAGGAACATTTTAAAGTGTTGCGTTACCTTCAAATGTCAATATGGTTCACGACGTGTGTCTCTGGGCTATCATTTATCTTATTATATTTTGACATTTTAATTAGAGTGGTCATGAACTTGTAATGAGTTGCTATATTATTCATGACGTTTTGATTGCACCATTTGTATCTTGAAGATATCCAAAATGTGTAAATGGTAAAGAGAGACACATATACTGTGATACATTATAGAATTAAACACTACAACCGTTGCACATCCCTCGGCTGGCATGCAGAGTTGCCTTTAGCGATAGCTTGCTATGAATAACACTTGTACGAAGATATGCTGAATCCATCTCATTATGAATTACCTACCATTACCACCAGGCCCAGTGCTCATACATTTTCCATTCAAAAAGCATGACATTGACGTTCATTTAACCTCCTGTTGAACATGTAGAAAATGAATATGAATATTCTAATTAATCTCTGTAAAGATTAATTGGGGGGGCTTTAGGAAATCAAGCATGCCTACCCATGTGAATGCCTCTTGAATATACCACTGTGTAGATTATTGTAATGTGGTTGATATAAGAAGAGACAGTAGTATTTGGGGAGGCAGTGTGGGTAGAGCCGGGAGACTGGTGAAAAAAAGTCACAGATTGAACCCTGCCGACTCCTGATCAAGGTGCCCCTGAGCAAGACACCCAACCCTACAGTGGTTATGATGTCGCCTTGCTTGGCTGACAACACCATATGTGTATGAACACTTGTGTGTGTGAATGTGGGGCAATCCTGTACAACACTTTGAGTGGCCGGAAGGTTGGACAAGTGCTATATAAATGCAGTCAATTTACCATTTTATTTATTATGGGAAGCAAAGTGAGAAGTTTCATCCCTAACCCCCGCCACCCCTCCACACACCGTCACTTCCCACACCATCACCCACTCAAACATGCCTCATGATATAATACGGTCAATTACACAGGCGTGTCAGGCTGTGATTTATTGGCTAGCATCAAGACTAGCTCCAGACTGACAGGCAGGAATGTGCAGACCGGGGTGTTACACATTGTTTGATTAGCTATCACCACGCTGACATGTACGGGACACACTTCTGTCAGCTTTAGGATGTTCCTAAACGCAACCAGCCTACGCAGGCATTTGTAAATAACAACCGCCAAACATTTTTTTTAAAAGAAATGCAGGTGTGCATAACTGGTGTTGTGCGCACACACACATACAAGCATAACCGCTAATTTAATTGCACTGCATCCTTGGAGCATGAATTCAATTAAGGTAGAGCTGAGGATCACTGCATAGCTTCTGACTGTTTGCATCGGATAACAAAATAAAAACGCAACCGCTGACAGCGCCAGAACTTCTACATTATCAGACGTGCATTAGGCCACATATGTTCTACATTTGTCTGTTCATATGCTTAGCATGTATACGCCTCTGTCTGGCTGACATATTTGTTTAATTACATCTAAAACAATTAGTGACAGAATGCAGCGTTAATAATAGCCATGCATTTTCTTCAGCTGTACCTTAATAAATCTTAATTGCACTGCACAAGGGCAAAGGATGATTCTGAAGCATTTGCAGCATGGCAAAATTAATGAGAGCGGCGTTCTCTGCCGAATAGAAAGTAATTACTGTCATTTTAGAAAACCTAACTATACGCTCCAAGAAAAAGGCCACAATAAACCACAGTGAGGTGAATATTAAATGCTGATGATTAAAACCTTAACTTTTTGCTCATTGTCTTTTTGGCCTCATAGTTCCAGAGGTACAGTGTAGTAAACACTTAGCCTGACGTGCCATATCTGAGAAGTCATCCTTGGAAACTGAACAGGCACTTTCAGATATTACTCGGCAGGTGATTGGTACCACCATCTATCAGGGTGTAATGTAATGTCCGCGCCAACATTTCTTCCGTGCCGGTGTGCGTTCGCTTCCGGTCGCCGTTCGTCCATGTCCCCAGTCACACATGTTTTGCGTTGATTGTTTCTCGTTTGCACCTGTGTGTTTGTGGCGGTTATAACCATTTGGGGATGTCTTGTGTTTCTGTCGGCTACTGTTTTGCCGTTAAGCTGCTGGTGTGTGTGTTTTGTTTCATGGCTGTGTGAAGCCATTATTAAACGCGGAGTGAAGGCTCGTGCATTCATTCTTGTATCTTAGTTGGTCTTTTTCTAGTTTACCTAAACCAACCACGTAGTTGCCAGTAGTTCAACTAGTGGTTCGTCCTCAAATGCATAACTTGCATGATGCCTGGCCATTTATTATTTGTAAATCATTTATATTTTTAATGCTTTGTATGACATGCACATGCACACATCATGTCCAAACTATTATTTAGGAGCTAGCATATGCAACACATGTATATTGTTGTATAACATTAGCATGAACCATAATCGTGTTCGTACTGTAAATTATGTTTATACAAATTGTACAGTGTACAGACATGTCAACTGTACACTGTTTGCATGTACTGTTTCCACACAAACCCTTATTTATATTTTTTAAATGTAATGAAAGGGCTACAGCGTCATAGCATAACATACATTTCTTGTTTCATTATTAGTTGTGCACTTTAGGGCCAACTTGCGTTATGTCACCATTATAACAGGACCACAATCGGAAATGTGCCTTCACAATATGTCATGATGCTTAAAATCGCCATGTTCCCCTTCTCTGCATTCCTCCTTTGTGTACACTTCACTTGTGTCTCCGGGCTGATATTGGATTTGCGGCAGGCAGCGTTCCGAGACAATAAAAACGCAGACATGGTGGGGATTTAACAACTGATGAGAGATGAGAAACCGAGACGAAGATTGGAGATGACATTTTTGTATCACGGAGGCTGTGAGACATTCATTATGTAGGCCTTTAGCTGCAATACACAACATCGCTATCGCTCTGACCAGCGCTACAGGAAAGGTGAGGCTTGATCTGATTGGAGAGATTGCACAGACATATTTTATCCCTATCGTTCCTGTCAAACATCAGATGGCTTGATAGTAGACAGGCCCCCGTCAAGTCCGGTAGCTTGGTTTTATCGACAATTTGGCACCCTCCTCTCTGGACCTCAGGCAATCCTGACAGCATACTGAAGTTGAGGAAGAGGAAGCTGCGAGCGGCTGTGTCACAAGCAAACCTACCAGAGACATTATGATTACCATGACAATTACTGAGGGTGCGCTGCATTGTGCAGTGGGTGGATACAAGCTTATGAAAAGGTAGGCAGTGGAGCTGGGTGTGGGGGTCTGGAGTCAGGACTCCCTGATGGGTGGCCAGGAAAGATTTGTGGCAGCGTTGTATTGTACATTCTTCTACATTTGTGCAAAAACAGTAATTTTTCAAGCTACAATATAAAGAAACTTTGTTTTAAGATCAGGGGTCAATATCATGGAAACTGGAGACTTTGTGAATAAGTGTCCAAGGCAGAAAAAAAAGCCATAATCTTGCTAATGGTACTGTAATTCCACACCCTGATATATTTATTGTTAAGAACAGCGAGTCCAGCTTCTTGACACTCTTTTCTTCCATGATTAACATACTGTACTGGTATAAAAGGTCTCTAAATGGTAATGGCCCATATCCTGTGTATCCGTATATTTCAGGCTGTGATTATTTCTGATATATAATGGCTCCATAATGTACTGTACTCTATATCCTCTTGTGTACATCCTTTTTTTGTGTATTTTTATGAATTGTGATTAACAAATGTTTCCACTATAAAGCCTCATCACATATTGCATCCACAATCCACTATGCCTAGAGAGAAAAAACATATACCGTAGAATAAAGTATAATCCAATGTAATTTCTTTGTGTACCAAAATATTGATTGTATAATGAAAATAGACCACCTCTGCTCTATCTCTCCATATATCGGATAGCCACCATTGGCAAGCAACAGGGACAACATTCCTTGTGTGAATATCCTTGAGCGAGGCCCTGAATACCTAGTAGCCAGATACTGTAGACACCATTATGCAGCAGCTAATGCATTACCCTGACTCTTCTGATCTGGGAGGAAGATGGTACAGATAACATACATGAATGACAGGCTTTGTTGCCATGGATATTGTAAGGGGTTTCTACATGTCACACAAGACTAGCATATAATCAGCTATATCACCTAGAGGGGTGGGCAATCCTGGTCCGGTGTCCTGCATGTTTTACATGTCTCCCTGCTCCAACACACCTGGTTCAAATGAATTCGTTAGCAGGTTTCCCATTCATTCATTAGAATCAGGTGTGGGAGCAGGGAGACATCTAAAACGTGCAGGGCACCGACCCTCCAGGATCAGGATTGTAAACCCCTGAGACATACAGTGCATAGTTATCTCTCTGTAGGCAATATTGATCCACTCTGGATAAAAAATGAAGGCAAAAAAAAATAATAATATACATTATTATTTATTTATAGTTCAAAACACTCCAACACTACACTTACTACGTAGGAACCCACACAAACACTGATCTCACAATGATAACCAACACCTAGGCCTGTACAGTACAGTACACCCTATTTGCCCTTTGTAGCTTATGTCCCTATACCAGCTGCAGAATTGTGTCTGCTCTGCAGTAAATGTCAAGGACACCATCGTGTCCCAAGGCAGCTCAGGGTACACTACTGCATGCCTTACCTTATGATAGGGAAAACTCATTAAATTATGTTAGAGAGCAATGGACATGCCCTGGTCTTACATTATGCTCCTTGATTTTGCAATTTTGCAAGGCTATAGCCTATGTCAGAGCCATGGAAAGAGAGAGTTACGCCAATGGAAGTTTGATATTTTTAACGGTCACATGGTTCATTGAGAGGAAAAACCTATGGCAAAAAAGTTCTAGGAAGTGCTTGGTGGGCAATTTGAATATACATGCAGACTCTCTTTACATGACTCTGGCCTATGCTACCTAGAAAGGATGTTACAATGTGGTTTCCTAAACTGCACAAATTAATTTCACAACTAAACACCAGTATATATTCCTTTGCCATCTTAATGAGCAAAGTGTATGAACGTCAGTGTGTCAATGTCAGTTTGAACTGTGCTCAGTGCTCGCACTGTTTCAGATTCACTCTCTCCCGGACAATTTCCCCTCGCATCTGATCTGATCATCGGCTTATGATTGCATGTCAAAGCACGCAGAAAATAGATCTGTGGATGGCATGTGTGGCGTTTTTTTAATGTCTATTTAAATCCTGTCAGCTGCTGTCTTGCCACAAACTGTTCCGACAGGCTTAGTGTCTGCGGTCAAGCATGAGTATGCTACTTGACAGATTGAAACGCACACTGATAATACTGGTAATTTAAAGCAATTTAGATTTTTACAAAAAATCGTGACTGAAAAGCTTCCTTAGTGCAATATAAGACAATGTGCGCTGATGTTCTATTGCATTTAATGGTGCATCTAAGCAATTTTCAGTCCTTCTGAGTTTCGCTTTATTCTAAAAAAAACAAACAAACCAATATTTTTAACATGTCAACACTGTAAGATCTTTCCTGGTAATGTGTTTCCTCTGACAAATTGATTTTGGTTTTGTCCACGAGACAGAGGTGCATTTAGATAAAATAAGAGGATGAAAAAATAAACAAGCCATCGATTTGGTTCATTTAAGCGACCAAACATACAATTTCGTCTTGAACATCAGCGGGTGAAGCGTTTATGACAACAGGATTTTACTGAAGTTAAGTTTTACTTTATCTTCCTAGTTTGTTCCCACCAGGTAGATCCTGGTGTGAACATAGCAGAAGAATAAAGCAAAAAAGATTAAAGTACTTAAGTCCTCACCAAAGCATTATTTCTCAAATGCCATATTTGTATTTATTGATCTTGTAAAAACAATGTAAATAACCTACAGTTTCTATAAGATGTTCTTTTCCAGTCAGCTGCCCATTCATTTAGAACATTAAGAAGGGGAAAAACCATGCTTTTTAACTGAGACTGAATATCTATATTTGAAATAAATCTGCCACTCATGCTTGAAATTATTCACTCAAATACCACCTCTGACCAGCACTGAATAATCCCACCCATAGCCATGTTAACCTTGCACTACACCATCTCCTATCCCCAAAAACCGCCCAGAGGAATGCCTATTTTCAGGCGCCGGCACCCACACCAGACAATGTCTGTCCTTTTGAAAGGCTATCAGGGTTTGGCAGAGCCACTCTCCCCTCTGACAGCTGGTCTTTTGTGATACACCCCCCCCCCCCAGAGGTGCTCAGAGCCGAAAGACCTCCGTGGCTCCATGCTGGTCTTTCACCCAGTCAGCCTTCATTAGTTTCTAGTCTGCCGTGGCCTGGTGCTTGACCTTCGCAACCGCTCCTCGATGGACACTCGCTGTACTGTATGTTGCAATGCCTTTCTGCGGAGTTGAATAGGAGATGGGGTTTGGATCCCGGAAGACTGGTTTCTTCACATAAACCTGTGTGAGCTCAAGTTTCCCTAGATAAGGGTTTTGTATAAAAAGGTTACAACTTGAAAAATGTTATGATACAGTTTAGTTTTATGTGACGTATTGAGGTAATACAAATAAAGGCGTACTATAAGCGATACTGGAGAAAGTGTTGTGTATTGCAGCCTGCACCACTTTGTCTGTGTGTGAAGCCGGATTCTTTTTCAGTGCGCACGAGGAACATACTGCCATGGGAAGATATTCGCTGAATTTGACAAAAAGTGTATTGAATTAGAATTGCTTTGCCAACCGTTAAACCATAAACTATCAATACGATTTATATGTATCGTATAACTGAGCAATACTAAGCAGTACTGAGACTGTAAATCAAAAGATAATGACAAACTTGTAATAACATTGAACATTCTGAGCCAGCATATGACAATTGTCCACTGTGGAGTTGGGGTGCAGATCAATACTATAGTCAATGCAATGCATCATTAGCTTTTGCATATTCAGCACTGGGCCAGGTAATATACTGTATGTCAGACTGCTTTTACTTGTCCTCTTCAAATCAAAATGGTCAAGATTGGCTTCCTTTCTAATATATATACGTACTTTTTTTTTTACATTTCCATATGAATTCTTTATAAAATATAATAAAACAAGATGGAAAAGAGAGATCTTGTTAGACCCCCAAGCGCCCCTAAGGAGCTCACTGGAGGGAGTTCCGCACTTTGAGAACCCAGTCTAATATATAATCCATATAGTGTTGGAGCTCTCAAATGTCAGCCTTTCAACAGCTGCTTTGTAGCCCTGTCATCTCTCTGCCAGCTTGTCATGAGGTGGAAGTGCACAGAAACCGCCTGACACGCAAAAAAAAAGAGAAAGAAAACTAAAAAGTGGAAAATTAGGGACTACTTTACCATTGAGTGTGTTCTACGGTGATTCAGCGAGATTACCTGATGGCTTGTACAGTGGGGCTGCACAGCATGGAGCACGGCGGAGGGATTCAATTTGTCAGATGGGCGCGTCAAAAATAGAGTCTGCTCACTCTCTCAAGATGACATGTTCCACATGAGATTTTCACTAACACATTAACTCGTCATAGGGCTGAGCTAAATGTCAGCTGTGTAACGGACACAATATGCTGCTCAACGGCTCCCGTATATCCTTTCTATCTTTTCTTTTTAATCATTTTATGTTTTTTTTTGGATTATGAGGGCAATAACTGAAATATAGTTATCAGTTGGGTCACAAAGAATACAGTTAGTACACATACATCCTGTTAAAAGTGGAGTGGAGTGGTTATTTTCTGTCATCACAGGACATGGAAGAACAGTCATGCATAAATCTCACCCTGCGTTAGTTGTGTTGTGTTAGTAACATGAATACACCCTACGCCTTCACCAGCCAGGTGCTGTGAATGCCAGTGACATGTTTGGTCTCAACAGCAGCCTGTCCTTCTCAAGTGTCCTTGAGCAAACAAAGAAATAAAAAGAAAAAATCAAAACAGAGATGACTGAAACTACAGGCAGGTGTGACTCTAGCAGTAGCTGTGTTTACAGTAGCTTGTTCTGTTGATCTTATCGTGGCGATAAGCAATTTGTATTATGGTGCGTGTTTCTGGAACATCGCTATCATAAATCATTCGTCTTTTTAGTTTGGACGCGGCTCAGTAATTGATCTGCACTAGCTCAGCATGCACATCCATATAACACACACTCGTACGTGCGTGCAATTGTATAGACACATGCACATTTGGGCAAATGTTAAGCTAAGCCGAGACACAAACACATTCGATGCTAATCAAATGAATCAGTACAAGTGCAGCTCTGCCCCTCCTATTTATCAGCTCAGTCCCTCTAAGCGGGGGCCGATAATGCTGTGTGCTGCACATCGAGGCAGAGGCCATCATTGACGCTCTGTGGGCGCCCATTTCACGCTTGCCCAGTTCAGGAGCTAATGAGCGCAGTTAGCATATCGCATGCAAGAAGGAAACCCTGTCATCGAACGTCATTAATACCAGTACAATTCATTTTGTAACCAAATGACTGGTCAAAGGTCTGTGTGGGATCGCTTTAGGGGCATTGATGGGAGAAATGGATGCATCAACCTATACATCAACGGGTGCAAGGTATAACTGGTTCTTGTTAGAACGTTCTGGAAGCTAAATCACATCCAACGCATTATTACAAGCAATAATTAGCCCCCATTTCCCATTCAACAGAAATAATTGCATATACAGTAACAGGTACCATCTTCTAGTTTCTAGAGAATTTACCTCATCAACTCATAATAGTTTATGTTGATTTATCTAGAGGATTAAACTGAGCATGCATGCATGCACTTATAATAACACAGCAACACAGCTTTAGCTTTACTGAAGCAGCTTGGCCATAGAAAGCCACAAGCAAAGCACAGCAGTAAAGACTTATTGTTTATTTGGACCCATTTGCATCTTAAGAATACAAAAATGCAGTACAAGACACATACATGCAGAGCGTGTATAGGCACATTTCCGAATGAGTCAAGACGAGCATAAAGGCACACTCCTTGATTTTGGATGGGAAATTCCAATGTGTTTAACAAAAACTATGAAACCGCTTCACTCCTGTCCTTATACACCTTAGTGCCAAGTGTCTATAGCAGTCCTGTCTGCACTTTGATAGCAGGATTCACCTTGTTCTTTCCCACTTATCTTACAGCAACATGCAGTTGCATACACAGAGCTAGAGGCAGACATTTGCTGCCATCACATTTATGTTTTACTGTCTTATCTGTACTTCTGGCTAGCTACCGGCCATCTGCGACGTACCATGCTCTGCCTAATCTGTCTGTTGTCCTGTTCTTATTGTCACATAATAGCACCCCATACCATCAAACACGTTTTATTCATTTTTGTTTTTTAGGAGAATAACCTGCACATCAGTGGCTTCAGTGTGAATCCGTTCTGTCAAACAGCGAGAGAGAGGTGACATTTCAGTCTTTTCCTTCTGGGTTTTATTCACAACGGCTGCAGCATCACTGTCACAGTATATTCACACACATTTTTCAACAGGCACCACCGGCACAAGACAGACGTCCCCTTTGTCTGCATTTCTCTGAGGATGGACAGGAGAAACAACAGCATGGAAACGGGTGGGCTGTGACATTGCCACTGGGGCAGGATGAACAAGGACAGAGCTATACTCGTGTGCCGGTCCCAACACTAAATCCCTGCTCAAACTCTCAGTCACTCCAGACTTATACGGTGTATTTGCCATTCAGAAGTCGCAACCTTGAATTGTTCTTTTAGCCATGACATTTAGCCGTGACGGGATTTCCAGCAAGAGGAATCAGAAGCTCTTTATCGTGGCAACACAGTTGTGTGACAAAAGAACAAATGGAAAGTGACAACTTAATGTAATATTTCCTAATCGACACAGCATAGCATGAAATCAGCCCCTCTACAGAGCAATGGAGACATACAGCAACAACAATAAACAATCCAAGCTCAGCAGCAAAACAAGCATTGTCTATGCAGCATCTTACCGGTGACTGCATATTCTGTGTGTCCTGACTTGTTCTCCTCTGGGGGGATGACGGATCAGTAGCGGCACCCCAAAGGCCGCACATTGGCATTCTGGCGGCCATTAATTGAGTATCTGCCTGTCATCCTGTCCTGTGTCCTGTGATTGATGACGTAATTACAACACGGGCCAGGTGTGATTGAGACGCCCGTTGTACAGCAGTCGGTCGGCCTGTGTCTAGGTGAGGCCCCGATCCCTGGAGTCTAAAGTCGGCCGCCAGCTTTCCCTCGATGAGCACACATGCGTGTCATGCCTTCTGTGTATGTTTGTGTCTGTGTGTGTGTCTGGGTGTGTGTGTCTGTCTGTGTGCCTGTGTGTGTGTGTGAGAGAGAGCTCCTATGGAATTTCCTCCTCAGGTTTGGCTGTCCAAATACATTTGTAAACATCCATCGCCAATTCCGTGAAGACTGCTCGGGTGAACACAGGGGGAACAAGTGTCTGAGCCCTTCCCTGTACGTACAAGGGTAAGGCAGACATACATACATATACCATCTTCCTCCTGTGTGTTACCAAGCTTCTACACAAAACAGATTGAGAACAGCAGTGGTGTGGCAGTGGACTTCAGACTGGATGGAAACCTCATTAACATCAGGAGGCCCCATGCAACCACTAAGCTCAGTGGAGAGAAAGAGTGCTGGAGCTGCAGTATGTAGATTATTGTGCTTCAGAGGACTTTCAGGCTGTCCTTACTGTAGTAGTGAGAGCACACAGCAGGATGGGTGGTCTGCCAGTGGAGTACCCGTGTCCCAATGACTCTACCTGCCTTCACTGTTGATGAACGGATGTGGAGCATTCTCTCAGAGGATAGCAGCATCGATGATGATATCCAGAACCATATGAAACAGGCATGCTGAAATATGTGTAAAGACCAGCTGCAGAAGTATTGAGGCCATGATCAGTGTTGGGCAGTACTAGTTACTGTAATATCATCTTTTTTGTAGTAACTAGTAGTGTAACTAATTACTATTTACAAAACAGTAATCATATTACAATTAGTAATAAAGTAATGCTGCATTACTGCATTACAAGAACAATATTTCTGGTCCTAGCAAACTTATGGTAGGCTAACTGAATCAACCTGTCAATCATCTGGTTTGAGAGGCTGCAATGTTTTCACTTTGGCTGATTGTTGACTCCTAACGTTAATTATTGTTCCAATAAAGAGGATTCAATTCTAAAATGCGAGGCAGGGTAATGGTTGTGACAGTAATATGGTAATGTAACTAGTAACGTAACTAATTACTTTTAATACCCAGTAATAAGTAAAGTAATATTATTACTTTAGTAACTTATCGTAGTAGCTGCATCATGGTCGACGCTCAGCTGGAGGGCCCAAGCAGTGCTACAAGGACCAGATGAAGAATGCTTTGAGGAAGCGTAACACCAGACCTGAGGACCTGGAGGCTGCTGCTTCTGACCATCCCACCTGGAGACAGCTGTGTGCGGACCGGGGTTCATACTGTATGCTGGAGACGGAGAGGAGGGTGAGAAGACAGCAGAAGAGAGCCGGGTGAAAAACAAAAACAACAATGGCTGCCACAACTAGCACCATCAACACCACACGTACATGCCTGACCTGCAGTAGAACCTGTGGGCCCAGGATAGGACTATTAGCCACCAAAGAACTAACCGTTAATGGAATGGACGCCATCATCGGATTATGATGGACAACTGAAGTGTCTGTGTGTGTGTCTGTTTGTCTCAGTGTGTATGTTTGTGTGTATATGTGTGTGTGTGCGTGTGTGTGTGTGTGTGCGCGTGTGTGTGTGTGCGTGTGTGTGTGTACAGCCACGCAGTCCTGCTCTCCTTAACAATGAGCACAGCTTCAAGCTTGGGGGAGCTGATTAAATTAAAGTGCCTCACAGGCAATCACGCCAAGGTCAAAGAGACGCCTAGCAAAACGCTTCTGGCACCACCTTTTCAGGAACGTGTGGTGGGCGACAGCGATCTGTGTGTGTGTTTGTGCGTGTGTGTGTGTGTGTGGGTGTGACTGGGCCATCCTGGAATGTGGAAAATGGAGTTGTCACTGTTGATTTGGCTGCCTGCATATCGCAAAGTAAATCAACGTTCAACAATAGCCCTCTACCAGGTCCTGAATTGTAGCCTACTGTACAACAAACATCCCATATGAGTAATGAATCGGCGGCTGTTTAGGTCACGATATCAGTATTTCCAAAGATTTATTTGGATATTATATTCATTATTTGAAATACTGAAATTGTGGCTGGCTGATGTTATATTAATCGCACAAGACACAATGCAGCTCAATCTTTGTTTGTGTCTGCGCCGTCAAAAGCCATTACGGGACAGATGAGACACGTGGCCTAATAGAAGTGCAATAGCCGTGATCTGTAATGGTACATCCCCTCTGAATGAATGGAGAACACATGGCCACATGCCCTGACGTGACTGATGGGGATCGCTGGGGCTGTGCCATCAATCAAACGTTGCACACAGCCAGCTCTAACGGCTGACGGATACACCGCACGTCCGATAAATGGACGCCGCGCGGATTGAGCTAAAGCCGGGGCCCAGGAGTTTAGCGGTTACAGCGTCCACAACGCCCAATTCATTAGATTCTCAGCATCAAACCAAAACTGTAGCTGTTGTTCTAACATGCAGCAAAACAGTAAAACAATGTCATCCTAGCAATGCACAAATTGTGTGTGTGTGTGTGTGTGTGTGTGTGTGCATGCGTAAATTCATACTGTAGAAGGCTTTGCACCTATTGTTACTGCTTAAAACCATGCCAAACTCTCAGTGGTTTTGCACGTCAAAAGAATCTGAGAAGTAATTGGCAGGTAGAAAATGCTGCATAGGCCTACTGTATGTATGCCTATACTTAACACTTACTCAACACTATTCCACACCGACTCCAACTGACGAAAGTCAGTTGGAATATGGAGTGGAGTCATTTAAATGTGTCCTTCTGAGGTGACACAACACCGCGGGCAGTTATGTTAAACAAATGTCCAAGTCCGCGTGGACATAGCGGAGGCCGATGAAGCACTGCACTCACACAGGCAAAAGAGGGCAAAGTTGAACGGTCGTCATCCAATCATCAGCTGTCGGTCTTCATCTGTGTCTTCCATGGATGTCTGCGGTTAATGACTCACTACTGGAGGGACTCCACGTCCCGCGGAGCCTCCCGGTAACGCACGCCAGCGCTGAACGCCGTCAGATGGCCATATCGGAACACCATATCGGCATCCTGCAGCAGATGCCTAATTGGCAGTATGCCATGTCCACGAGACCTATAGGGGGCTCTGCATTATGTCTTGGGCGGGCTCTCCGGGTCTTTCTCTGGGAACAGATACTAGCTCCTCCACTTTGGCCCTTTTTCTTGCAACTTTCTCGTGGGATTCTGCGGCTGTTTGAGCCTGCGTGGCCTGGTTTGCGTCTAACGGTAAGTGCATGCAGGAGAGGGAGAGAGGGAGATAGTGAGAGTTGTTAACAGCTTGTTAAACATGTCTGTTTAATTCAGGACCGTTCTCATATGCGCAACTCTAATGCAACATTCATCTTACCTAATGCTAATGCACTTGGCTTTTTTATAGTCTGGAAGTAGCGGAATCAATTCATAATGTTGGTGCTTTGCAGGTCTCTCAGTGGATGTGGGAGACTAACGAGCTCCCAATTTAGACCGAGATGTTTGTTTGGGTCTGTGAGGATTTGTTCCCTTTAAAAAAAGATCTACAGGTTCAGCAAGATATGGAATTGGGAATGATAATTCAACAAAATGAGACAGTAATGACGTGTTTTTAACAAGAGTTTGTTGTCGGAAAACTAGTTGAAGAGTAACGGTTTTCTTTTGCATTTCTTTTTGCACTTGACAGAGGCACAGAGGGACACACTTGCGTGTACACGCCAACACACAAACACTGCAAAAATGCGTGAAGGATACAACAATTACGTGACAGTCAATATCAGAAAGCTATATTGATAATTATCCAATTACCTCCCGCAATTTACTTTGAGCTGCAAAATGACACAAGTACAGAATAATTAAATAAGTGTTAAGCCTTCCTGCTAAATGTCACAGATAAATATTATTGTTATGTCACTAACATTGAAAAGCAAACAACATTTTTTAAAAACTAGGGTTAAAGTGAATCTATATCACTTTCTGCCACTAGATGTCATACCAAAATACATCTTGGACCAAAACAAATGCTTTGTGGGCCAGAAATACACATGCACTAATATGTGTGTGATCCCGCTATGAAAACAAAATAACAGAAGAGCTCAGCTTTCAACAGATACAGGGAGTGTGATGTCATTTTATGCTCTGGACGCAAATACTCCACTATGTTTTCATGGTTTGCAACAATAACATTGTTACAAATATCGTATAGAGCACATTTAAGTGTCCTTTGATCAAATCTATGTTGTATAGTTACTTGTAGTTTACTCATATCGCATACAGTAACACATTCAATTTGGGAGGGAAAAATGCTAAGGTAGAAATTCACATTAATGCTCAGACTATTAATGAAACCTATCGATTGAGGGCCTACAGTGAAAGTGTTTATGTATAGTCTTTGTATAGTCAAATTGTCATTAGTGGCTGAGGCCGCCTGAAGGCCCGATCCTAGAATCTCCCCTTGAGCTAATCCATTTCTGTATGGTGACTTCTTTTGTGTAATTTCACTGAACAAGACATTGTGAAATTTCACAAGACTATTCAATAGTTTGTCGAGCATACATTGCTAGTTTAAGTTACACTTTACTGATACATGGTGAACTGTCCTCATCCTAGAACTCACATTATAATGCCTTGGTCAAGAGAAAAGGTAGGAATATTAAGATCACGTATGTGTTTATAGTGCAAACCAAAATATTACAATATTAGTTGTGGAATATCCTTTTCTGTGGTTGAAATATATTTCAAAAAGTCAGTATTTATC
The DNA here is from genome assembly GCA_027564835.1 of Typhlichthys subterraneus. Lineage (NCBI taxonomy): Eukaryota > Metazoa > Chordata > Actinopteri > Percopsiformes > Amblyopsidae > Typhlichthys > Typhlichthys subterraneus. The sequence goes on from JAODUH010000017.1 coordinate 1,934,521, forward strand.
AGCTCTAATATGCCTCTAATTTTTTCTGAATGTTTGGCTTGTGTTCCATTTATAAAAACCAAACTACACATCAAGCTTGTGTGTTACCATGAAGTCTATTTCTCTCAGACAAACCCAAGATAAAAAAACAAACAATATATATATATATATAAAATATTATTACATTTGCGGGTCAGTCCCAGCATCGGGGTGCATTTGGCTTTCACTATTCATCAGCGTTTTCATTCGCCGCTGCCCTTATACAGCCAAGTCTTTTGCTCAAGGTCACATCTGCTTGGGTCCCATCTGGAAACATGAACTTTGTAGCCCACTGCTCCAGCACATATGGAGTTTCCTACCATGTTCCATGTCCAGGGGAGAATACTTTTATTCTGGCCAGCTACTGACAAGTGCATGTGTTAATTATTTAAATGTTGGGTTCACATTCAGTTTAGCCATGTATGACTCTCATTAGGGACAAATACATGTCAGACAGAACTCTAACATTTTTGAAGTGCACTCTATAATTGCGCTTTTCATAAGTTTTGTGTGTAAACTATACTGATCTTATATAAGTGGTACTCTAGATGTAGCTTGGTTTCCCAAAGCCCACGTTGTTGAGATTTCAAGGGACTGTTGGTGGGACCCACTCTTTTCTATCACAGATACCAAGGCACAGAAGTACTGTTGTTACAGATCCATCCAATTATTCTGCTGTTGCAATGTGTCAAGAAACACCTTGTACCATTATTACGGTTCTCCTAGCCAGATTCACTGCAATGCCGGCACCGTAATGCATTCTGCACAAAGACAGTTGTTATGCATACAAATAATACATAAGTTCCCTTTGTTCAGCTACATGTATTTGCACACACACAATACATATATATATATACTGTATATACAGTATATACTAATATATGACATGCATTGAAACACGCATGGCTACTATAAATTACTGTATTATGCATACAGGTAGTACTTTCCTTTGATAAAATGTTAATTACATAATTTATATGTGATACCTATATTAATTCTGTAACTTGAGTAGCAGGCTGATTTAGATATAAGAATAAGAATTTTACAAATAAGATTTATTTTAAAGGTATACTGTAGTCCTCAACCAAAAGCATGTGCATACAAAACATGCTTGTTTGAATTAAATACAGGAAAACAAGTGAGAGGCCTAGTTTTATTACTTCAAAATGAATGGTGGTTAATCTTAAGAGGGCTCCAGACAACACTGCAAAGCAGTTTACCAGTCACGTTTCATGAACCCACTGAAAGGAAGGCAAGCTGTATATTTAGCCTAACAACTGCTTTATGACAAATCAGTTCAAAGCACAAAGTTGTCCTGTGGAGACTAAGGACATGTCACAGAGTATTCTGAATATTTATTTTGATGAGGGGGAATTTTATGTTTTATTTTTTGTACAACCCCCTTGAAGGGAAGTGTCTCAAGTGACCTCTAAGCTTTTTGCAATCATAACGGATCACTGAGAAATGTAATAAGGGATCAAGGAAACCTTCTTCATATTGACTGAAATCAGACCTTTCAGTCAGCAACACCCAAAATAACAGTGCCAGAGACTTGTGACCCCTAATACCCCAGTAGGAGTTATGTAAAACAAAATATCCATAATATTATGTTAATACTGATTTTATAAAAGATGGTAGTAGAAAACATCAAAGTAATTTAGATACTGAACTAACAATTATGGCTAAACATTTTTTTGAAATGGTATTTTGAGACCCTGCATGCATGGGTCTCAATTGATCAGTAATGCTTGTCATGATGACATAAACATCTTCCGCAAACTGTACTTCAAGGAAAAAAAGGACACACTTTAGCCTATGATCCCCCAAGCCCATTTTCTCTTGCTCTTCCAAACAACGAACATAGCAACAGCACTCACTTTTTGCAGTATGCGATTGAGGTGATGTACCTTATTGATTTCTCTATTAATGAAGTGTAATACCCTTAGTGGGATACATAGAAATCTAGTCACCTGTCCTAAACCTACCCTGAAGCGCTGTGAAAGACATACTGTAGGTCTCACCTGCATTCAGGCCTTAATTAAAGGCTAGGGCACTGGAAGTGGCAACAGCTTTTGACACAGGATACCTATGTAAGTTGTACCTTTAAAGGAGGTCACATAAGACTGCTCTTTAGGTGAGGCTGGAAAATAAATAGTAGATCAGTTAATGTGAGATCTTGTGTGAGAAACCTATATCATATGTGCAGTGTTGGGCAGTAACTGGTTACTAGTAACTAGAAGTTATATTACTTTTCAGTAGTGTAACTAATTACTATTTCCAAAACAGTAATAATATGACAATTACTAATCCAAGTAACTAATAGTTACTGCGTTACAAGAACAAAATTTCTGGTTCTAGCAAGCTTAGGTTAATTGAACCAACCTGTCTAATCATTTGGTTTGAGAGGCTGCAGTGTTTTCACTGTGGCTGATTGTTGACTCCTAAGGTTCATTATGTTCCACTAAAGATGATTACATTCTAAAATGACCTGGATACACAGATATTCATTTTTCAGAAAGGGCGAGGCAGGGTAGTGATTGTGAAAGTAATATAGTAATGTAACTAATTACTTGTAATACCCAGTAATAAGTAAAGTAATATAACTTTTTTAAGGAGTAATAAGTAACTAGTAACTTATTACAATTCCTGAGTAACTTGCCCAATGTGTGAGCAAATCTTCCTGGAAAGAACATTGAGACAAAACAGCCAAGTGAATAATTCACCTTAAAATATTAGTAGTATTTAGCATACATCTTATGCTATAAAGGCTGTGATTATCACCGATGTGGTTAACCCCCAAATCAAGTTTTTTTGAGGGCAGAATGAATTAGAAGAAAAACTTCAGAAACATTTACAGTTTGTGGTACAGTAACACACTGGATAATGCATCACACATTATTAGGCTGAGTCATAGAATATATATGGGATTTTATCACCAACAAATTGAGATCTACCTACTCTTATCTTTCCAAAGGGACACAGTTCTGGACCAAATCACATTCAGACATTTTGAGAATTAAATGGGAAATAGAAAAAGCATGAATTTCCCCCTCCAAAACATGAAAGCGGCACACCCTGGTACTGCATGTTTAAGCTGGACGCATGTGGTTAATATCAGTAGTCAAAATGAATTAAGACTAAACTAGTGTGGTTTCTGGAGGGCTGAAAGCCTAAGCACGTGGGATGGAGTCGTGAGCAAAAATGTTGGCTTGTAGAAAATAGAGAGAGCATGCTGGGATTTATTTACGCCATGCATGAACAATAAGAGGGTTTCCCAGATTTTTCCATCTGAAAGTTAAGCTGCCGTGGCTTGACTAGGATGTGCAGACTTCGGTTCTGTCTGGCCACATTAAGAAATAAGACGATTACTTGGTAGCACAGTATGGCACAGAACACAAATCCTTGACCAGGACTTTGTAAACCCTACGTGGACTTAGCTGAACCACTTGTTTCCGCACAAACCCTTAATTTTAATAGGTTTAATAAAAATAAAAAAAACATGCCAGAAAATATCTACTGCAGCAGATACATGTTAGTACTGCTACTACAGCAGATACTGTTACAAAGTGACCAATTGCATGCAACACTCAAAAGAAGCAGTACTTTAGAGTAAATCCCATGGCTCTTTTATTTGCAAAAGCTTCACTTAAGTATTTACATTTTGTGCAAAAACATTTAAAGGTTTCAAGGACTTTACATTGTAAGTTCAACCTCAAGGCACATAACATGGAACAACATCGATATTTCATCATGAGAACAGACATGTCACTTTGGTTCCTAAGAAATATCTTAGTGTGGGTTATTGTAATGCTGACTGGATGAAAAGCGAGGATGGCATCAAATTGTCTCAATGAAGCCACATTACATGCACTGTAAAATCGTTAGCCTACAGTACTTTGCCAATTTATATGACAACCTTTTGTACAGCTGCTCATTACTGTCTCTCAACCACTGCCAGGTGATTGCGTGAAAAATACTCAATTAGGCAATATTTCAAAAATGAAACTCACAAACAAAATAAAAAAGTAGAATACATGCGAAACTCCAGAAAGTTGCTTTCTAATAGATATTTGCGGTGAAGGATTTGCCAACAGGGAGAGAAAGAAATTGGCAAGTTTGGGTGGGCGTGGGGGGGGGGATGTCGGGGGTGGAGACGGGATGACATTTGACATTTTTAATTTCATACGCTCGAGTGCTTTGTCTGAATTGACCTCTCAGTGATGAAACATAATTATTCCAATGTGAATCAATGAGCTTTAAGGAAAATTACTTCTCAGTGCCCTGAAATAGTAATAAACCAAGGCTAGCACTCTGTCTAAATCGCTAATAGGTTTTGTGTAATTCCATTGGTCGCGGCACTGCAGCTGTGTTCTTTCATCAAGCGAGTAGAAAATGAAGAGTAATGTGTGCCGCAAAAACAACCAGCAAAGCTTTCTTCCTAGTCTGGCTGCGTCGTTACGGCGTAAACAACGTAGGGTTCGGCGGCATCAATGAACTATCTGTCTCGCTAGATATGTCACGCTTGCTGTGGCTGCCGCTGCTATTAATACTGTTATCACTGTCACTCCTGTGACAAATATGTGCTTGCTGTCATTTGCCTCCTTTTCTGCTGCTTCATTGTTTCGCTCCTCTCCTCAAAGTCCTTGGCTAACTGCAGCTTCTCATTCAGCGCTGAATATCACGCAAACCAACGTCCTGTCTACTTAGCACATTCATGGGCGGATGAGGTGTGTGTCAGCAGACTGGCCAGATAAACAATTCAAACAGGGCTTTCATCTTGGACATAATATCCGCCTGAATAAGAGAAATATAACTGTTTTTCTTCTGCATGGGATAATGGTCAACTGGCATGTAGAGTACAAAACATTGGCAGAGTGTACTGTTATGGGTGCATTAGTTTGGTAGGAAAGGGGCCTGGGTTAGGACAACGTGGGCGCTTTGATAACCACAGAAGATACCAATAAGCTGAAATTTGGCGTTTAAATACAAATAACACTTTAACACTGTAAGGATTCACTGTTGCCCCGTGTGTTCACGGCCTGAGCTATAGTAAGAATTAAATGTAGCTACTTTGCAATTCTCTGACTGCTGAGGTAAGTCCTCACAGGGATAAAGCAATAACTACACAAGATAACGTAGACACCGGCATAAATCAAGTACAAGCCCTTAGTTACACTTAGCCCTCAGCTGTGTTAGTGTTGAGTCTGCGTACTTCCCATACGTGCATGTACAGTAGAGTAGTATATATTCAGCCGGCACCCTCATTTGACCCCTACGCTTTTCTTTCTCACTTTCACCCCCACTCCCTCTCGCTCAGTGCATGAGCTTCACGCAGCCAAGTGAAACTAAGGTCTGCACATATTCCACCCCTCTTTTTGGTGGAGGATTACGAGGAGATGGGAACATGTGGGGGAGAGGGAGGGGGCTCAACGTGGGAATGTTTTAAGCTTGGCCCCTCAAAATAAAAATCTTGTCACAGCAAATAAAGTCCCCTTTAGAAGTGCACGACGAAGACTTCTCGCCTGCACCGCTCATCCTGAGAGCCGCCATCGAAGCCAGAGAGCAGAAGCTTCAGAACCGGTTTTAATTGAGCACATGCCGGGATCAGAGGGAGGTTGTGAGAGAGACAGTGTCTGTGTGTGACAGACATGATGCCAGCGAGACAGGGAGGATTGGACAAGGTTAGGCTCATTAGCGGTGACTCCGTGGCAGGTTGTTTTGAAGTGCAAAGGGCAAAAAGTATGTTGCAACCTCGCAGCTCCAGCGAATCAAAGGGGAAGGGAAAAAATTATTTAATTCCCCTTCTCCCAGAGAACAGGGAAAAAGAAAAACTAAACATTTTTCACGCAATATTCCATATTTTAACATCGCTGATTCTGACTTTGATGTGGCTGGCTGCAGTTTTTACTTTCTTTTAGGTTTGTTTTGAAGCAAACAGAGGCATTGTTCAGGTGAGAAAAACATAAATGGAACAGACTCTCACAAATGTAGACAATAGAGTAGATGATGAGAAGCTACGAGCTGATAAATCAAATCAAGGCTCAATGCATATGGGTCCCTGGAATGAATGTGATTGCTCTTTGCTATTGTATGCTAATTTACATTAAAAATAAAATACATTTTAATGAATGGAAGGATAAAAATGGAAAATAAGTGGGTGTTTGAAATTAGCGATATTAATTGTCTCTATTATATCCTATTGCTTTACTCATTCACACACACACATGTACAAAATCACATCCAAGTGCACACACACACACACAGATGTGTACTTCCATAGTGGACTTCCCTATGACAGACCATGTTGGGTAAGATTTGTATCGTTTTGTCAAAGAACACAGAGTACACTGTTAGTTTTACATGATTCCACATATTTAATTTGCTCTCTGTGTAATGCAGCCAGCGTTAATTCAGGGCGGAAAAGTATAGCTCTCTCCTGTTTCTCTCCCTGCCCTGTTCTGCCTCTCCCACCTCGCTGAGAGAATCTGCCCCCTTGTGGTCACCTATAATACAACATTCTGAAGGGAGACTGAATATGGTAGCAGGAACATTTGATCTCCGTACAGTAAAACGGTCTGTAAAAGCATCTGTAGTTATCTACCGTGTACCCAATTATATATTATATACTGTTAGTTGATGATAACAGTGGCCTGTCACCCCTAACTAGACAAACTAATGGACTGGTAATGTTCCAAAATATATATATGTTTTTTAATGTTGACTTTCAACATGACTATGCCCACCTTTGTTCTGCAGTAAATGAATGGAACAAGGACGTATATTGTAGCATTACGGTGCTTTTAAAATATTTCGTTCCAGGCTTTTCAGCACATGGGGAGAAGTTTCTCGCCACACAATCTAACACATTCAAAATGGTCCACTTAGTTGCCAGGAAAGGGTACAAAGTGTTGATAGCTGTGCCCCTGGTCCCTCCCATGTGATTTACATCAATGCTCATTTCCTGAATTGCTGCTTTCACTCGTGGTTGCATTAATAGGAAAGTGCACTTCAATTCATTCCCTCCTCGCTCTCCCTTTCTTATAATATACTGCCAACGACACCGGTGCTATTTTTAAAACGTCACCCTAATCAGCAATGTTTGCATCTACCCCACCGCCACCAACACCACCTTCTGAGCGCTGTGTGGTCTCTACTGCTGTTCTGTGGAGCGGCGTGTCTCCAGGACAGAAAGGCCATGTTTTGCTTCTGTGGTTAGCAAAGATTCCGGTTCCTCATAACAGCCGACGTATGCAAGACCGCTTTAGTCAAAAACCTGCACACAGGGTGCCGTGATTGTACAAATGTGTGTTCGTGTACAGTACTGACCATTAAATCATCTTCCAAAAAAACCCTGCTGGTTGGTAAAATAAAAAAACAAAGAAAAATAAAATAAAAAAAGAAAACATTTGTATCTCATTGTACTAAGGATAAAAAATATATCAGAGAACCCCACATCATTATCCACGGTATAAATTACATTTGTAGACAGAACTTGGAAATATATATGATACAGTTATATTCCACTAGGTTTTTTTAAAATGTGTGGCTTTTTTTTGTTTTATCTTTTTAGTTTTTTTGGGTCTTTTTATTCAGTTTCTTTATGGGTCGCCTACACAGTTTGCGTATGCGTGTTTGAGTGTGTGTGTGTGTGTGTGTGTGTGCATAAGCGTCAGTTACGTTGCACTATACTGCCTCACGTGTGGCAGAACTCTGTGCTGGGCACGTTGCTGCTCTTGCAGTACGATATGCTGTTGTTACTGAGGTGACAGTCTCTAAATCCAATGCCCCCGTTTGGCGTGTAGATGGGCTGAATCCGGAAATCTCCCTTGAGCAGCTGCTCATTGTTCAGCGACACGATCTGGAAACTCGTCTCCGTCATCTCCAGAATGGAGTTATCCTTCTTGGTGCCGGCCTCACAGTAGTCGTCTTTTCTCCGGCCCCGGTTGTATTTCCACTTGGTCTCGGACGACTGGCTCTTCTTGTGCACGTGCCAGCAAAACAGGCCAAGCAGCGTCACCAGGACGATGAGCACCGCGCCGCCTATGATGCCGGCCAGCAGCAGGGTGGAGCTGATGTCCTCCTGGGCGGCCTGCTCCGAGCCGGGCGTCTTGGAGCCGGAGGACATCGACTTTGTCCTGGCCTCCGAGCATATGGTGTCCTCGCCGGGCCTGTACGAGTTGAGCGTGTCCAACACATACACGCAGATGCGGTACAGCGAGCGCGGCTCCAGGTTGGCGAGGCTGAGGCGCCGGCAGTCGCCGCTGACCGTGCGCTCCCGGGCGACGTCGCTCATCAAGTTCTGGCCCATCTTCACCCAGGTGACCTTGTAGGCGGTGACGGTGAAGTAGGAGGCCCAGCTCACCTCGATGCACGTGGAGTTGACCACGTGGAACGAGATCTGCAGGGGGTCCTCGTACGGCGGCAGAGGGCCCGGCGGGTTGTTGGGGGCGGGCGGGGAGGGCGGAGAGGGAGGCTCAAAGCCGTACGGGGTGGAGGTGGAGGCGAGGAGGCCGGTCGTCGAGGTCTCAATGGTGGAGGCGGTGGTCGCCAGGGTGGCGGCGGAGGTGGTTGCCGCCGTGGGCGGCGGCTCCGTAGAGCGGAGGGTGGGCCACGACGGAGGGTTGTCGCCCGCGCCGGCCTCTGCCGGGCACTCTATGACGCCCAGCGTGAGCTCCCGGACGGCCATGCCGCGGACCGCGTCCGGGCTCTGGCACATGAAGCCGCGCACGTTGAGCGCCGCCGGCAGCGACTTGAGCCACACCACCACCCACTTGATGGTGCAGTCGCAGCGCCACGGGTTGCTGCGCACCGTCAGCTGCTTGAGGCCTGCCAGCCCGTCGAACACGCCCTGCGGCAGCACCTGCAGCTGGTTACCGGAGACATCCAGCTTCTCCAGCCGGCGGAGGCCCGCGAAGGCCGCCACGGGGATCCGGTCCATCTGGTTCTCCTGCAGGTGCAGCTTCACCAGCGACTGCCCCGGTAGCAGCGGCGGCGGGTATGTCAGCGAGTTGCGTGCCAGCGTGAGCTCGCGGAGGTTGACCAGGTCGCGGAAGGTGCCCGGCGCGACGCCCTCGTCCGTCAGCAGGTTGCCGTCCAGCAGGAGGCGCTGCAGGCGCGTCACGTTCTGGAAGGCCTCCTCGGCGATGACGGCGATGCGGTTCTCGTCCAGCCGCAGCTCCTTCAGGTCCTCCGGCAGGCCGATGGGCACGCTGCTCAGGTGGTTTTTGGTGAGGAAGAGGAGCTTGAGGCTCAGAGCCTCCCGGAAGGCCCCTTCCTCCACCCCGACGGTGGAGATGGAGTTGTCGTCCAGGTGTAGCTCCTCCAGGTGCGTCAGCTGAGCCAGGGCTGCCCGCGAGATGGTCTGGATGTTGTTCTCCTGCAGGTGGAGCACGCGGGTGTTCTTGGGCAGGTTCAGCGGGAACTCGTCCAGCTGGTTGCCGTAGAGATGCACGGTCTCCACGGAGGCCACATTGTGCAACTCCAGGGGGAAGCCGGCGTTGTTGATCTGGTTGTTGTGCAGGAAGAGCACCTTGTAGCCCTCCTGGACGCCCAGCGGCACCGACGTCAGGCTGCGCTCGTTGCAGTACACAAACGTCTTGTCGCAGCGGCACTCCAGCGGACAGGACGCCGCCGGCCCCCACCGCAGCTGCAGGCTGAGCAGGACGGTCAGCCACACTCTCAGGAAAGAAAGCCAATCCTTATTCCCAGGTCCACCCAAAAACTCCATGGTGGAAACCAACTAAGAAGAAAAATCAAAACAGCGAAGAAGAAGAATCTAACGTCCCCTCAAAAAATAAAAAGAGTCAAACTGCAAATTCAAAAAAACAATTCAAAAACGGTACTATGAAAATATGAAGCAGAGTCAGGAATCAAACAACAAATATCCACAAAAAGGAAGAAAAAACAAAAAAGAAAGCCACCCCAAACCAGTCCTCCCTTTGAGAGTTCAGTAATGACGCTCAGTTCACAGGGAACAGAGAGAGAGAGAGAGAGAGAGAGAGAGAGAGAGAGAGAGAGAGAGAGAGAGAGAGAGCTGCGTGGGCGTACAGTAATCCTTCTATAAAACGGTGTAGTCCTCAGCCCGAATAGCGACGCTCTCATTAGTGGCGGCCGGGCCTCTGGCAGGAAGCCTCCACGGAAGGCCAAGGGGACTCCAGACCAGGCCGTGGCCCACCGGGGAGGGGGGTGGGGGGGTAAGGCTGTGGCAGGGCCGCTTCACTCCACGCACCGCTCCACCACTGCCGCCGCTGCCGCCGCCGTCTCCGGGGCGGGTGCTGCTGCCGAGCCCGGCCGGGGCCAACAACTGGAAGCCGCACAGCGCGGGGAGACCGCAGGCTCCGGCAGCTCGTCCGTGGTCACACGCTGCTGCTGGTCCCCGTCAGGGGCAGGGTCCAGGGGGAGGGACATTTGGATCCACAGACCTGGGGGCCAGACACGGAAATGCTACGTTAAGGAGCCTGCTGTTTAATTAGGGTGTGTGTGTGTGTGTGTGTGGGGAGGAGCTTTATTTCTGAAATGCATGCACGCACGCGCACACACAGACACACACAATCACTCACTCACTTACTCACACAATAACTACACTACACACACAAAAATCCTTCCTCTTTACGCAAACTGCTCTTTTCCCTATTAGCTACAGTACATACAGTACACGCACACACACACACACAGCGCACACAATCACAAAACACAGCGTCAGTAGCTGCTCCGGTAAAATATGCACCAGCTATTTAGAAAAAAATGTCAAACCGATGTGATAAATATTCAGAAGAGCTCTTCACATCCGGTTTCACAGACATAAAGACGGCCTTTATCCCTCCCTCTCTGCCAAAGGGAGGGAATCGCAAGCGAACACAACACACTCTCAGAATCGCTGCCATTAACCGTACACGTCCTCGTTCAGTTCCCCCCTGAACAGAAAACTAAAAACGTTAAAAGGGAGAAGAAACACAAATACGATGTGCGTTCAGCTCCGTTTACAGAAAGAGAGAAAGCAAGACAGGGATTCCTGTCAAGGCAGACAAAAAAGATGCATTTATGAGTCATATTTTATTTTGTTCTCTTTCTTTCTCTTTTCCTTCTTTGTGTCTGCGTCTTTCTTTGAGGCGTTGCGGGCATTGCTACATATAAACACTCGGCTGCTTTCAGTAAACAGTGGTGATGTTTTGCTTTGGGGGGGGGCGGGGGGGGGGGAGCTGGGGAACTCGTTATTATAGGCCGCTAGACACTGTCGCTCACCTCATGCACACATGCCCCCCCACCCCTTTCCTTCACTTTCTCCAGTTGCCACATGATTGACAGTTACTGGTTGTCATGAGAGCGTTTAGCCTAACTGACGCTCCACCCTCGTCAATGTTATTATACATGCTGCAGTACCATGTCTTAAATTATGGTAGGGATGTGTTAAATGTTACTAGAGGTGTTTTTTGTTTGGTTAAACAAGCGGTAAGTTGTCAACTATAAAATAGAATTTAATAATATTACGTGGCCTATATTTACCTAAGTAAATATAGGCCACTGTAAGTAGTTTACTATATGTATATGTTACTGAATATTATTGACGTGTGTAAAGATGTATGTATGCCATATATCTGCTTTTATGCTCAACATAGAAATAAACTGATAAAAAAACTCTAAAAGTTATCTTTAGTCTTCAAATGGTTTTCTTTGTAAGAAGTCATGCTTATTGTTAGACTGCATGAGCTCCATTGTGGCAGAGACTGAGGAACAATCCTCTGACACACATCTGTGATCTACTTGCCTAGATTGAAAAAGCGAAATTTAATCAAATAAGCTTCAGGGGGAATGGGCAACGTGAGGCAATAAAATTTGCTCCTATACACCAAAATCAACAGCAGAAGGCATGTAGCATCAAGAAGATTAAAGCTGCATAAATAAAGTAGGCTACCACGAAAGATAACATGTAGGCCTGAAAATAAACCTTACAAAGCAAGTTGGCGCGTCGGCTGAGGTGAAATGCCGCCTGCTATTTGAAGGGCTTGGGCAGAGAAAGCTGTCTGAATGTTGAATACGCTTCTTTAAACATGATAAAACATCTTATTTTGTCAGTTAAAGGAGCACAGTTCTAACCGCCAGATGAACAATGTGATATCGCGGCAGGACAATCCGATTAGTACTTGATTTACGGACAGAAACGCAATTAAAAGTTGTATTTAAAAAGCGATAAGAGGCAGATCAGGTATATGTCAAAGCCTGTCTAGTGTGAGCGGTGTTCATTTGAATGAATTACTAAGGCTTGATTGAAAACCGTGAATCGCATTGCGAATGAACCCCCCCTTCCCCCATCCAAACCCCCACCAAACACACACACACACACCACACAAAAGTGTCGTTCTCGGAGGCGTCATGTGGAACGTTGCATTTTCTTTTCATAGAAAGAAAAATCTAATTAATCCACGAACAGGCCCAAAATAATCTTTTCTTCTCCTAATGAAAAATCAGAAGTAGCGTACATAAAAAGTGGCCGCATTGTCGACCATTGTCGTGCATCCATTTAAATGGTTTTAATTATACTACGCACAGTATGTGGAATAGGCAATAGCCGATCAGATGTATTGATTTATGGCTTATACGCCACAAAATAATTGCATTTTCAAATAAGATTTACTTCGGAAGAAGCCTTAAAGAATGTGAGAATGGGCCTTATTTTAAGGAAACTAACACAAATAATTCAGATTTTATTTTTACAGCTATAGATCCTGCGCTATTAGTCCTTACAACATCCACTGTACCTTTGCGGAGCCTTTAAAAATCAAATCCACTATAATGCCCATTATCACGTTAAACTTTGCTCTCCCTCGTCGCCTCGTCCTTCATGCGGTCCCGGTAGACAATCGTGCGTAAAGGTCCAGTTCTATACGGTACTGCGTTTGCGATTCACTTCCAGTCATCATATTGAAAGCCGCGAGTCTACAAAACAACATAGTGTCTTGGTTCCGTTCAGCCCAGGAGCGCCACTTTTCCAGCCCGAAGCCCACACGGCGAAGCTCGGCTTCGCTCAGCACCGTTTGGCGAGCATGACTACGAAAACCTCGAGACCGCGATCGCAGCGTAGCCTACTCTTCTCCAGTTCGACTCCGCCGAAACAGTGAGGAAGACGCACTTTCCAGTAGATCCACCGTCTGATCCGTCAGGGCCCATAACGGCTTGCGTCCGAAATGTTGTAGACGAGGGGATATTCAAAATATAAATAAACTTGTCCAGGATATGCGGACTCCAGGCTTGATGTTTTCCTAGATGAATTCAGTTGATAATTATCGCTCCGTGTGCGCTCCTCTGCTCACCTCACTCTGTCTCTCTCTCTCTTCCTCTCCCTCTCTC
>JAODUH010000017.1:1947982-1968705 GCA_027564835.1 Typhlichthys subterraneus
ATTAAGAATTTAAACTGGAGCCTGATTTAATTGTTTCAAAACACGTGCTGTGCGCACACACGCACACACACACACACACACACACACACATACACACACTCCAACGCACACACACCTGTGTATGCATGCACACAAGTGTGCACAAAGTGCATGTGTGAATGTGCACATGCTCAAAAACACACTGAATATATCCCACTGCTATTTTACGATAACTGTTCCATCACTCATCGTCCGTTATGTGTTTAGGCTAGGTGGTAGCATTCCCTGCTTGTAAACAGAGATTAGCATTGCCATTTATGTATTAAGGGTTGCTATTAATGCTACAGTATGATCATATAATGCTGTTCTGGAATGATCAGAAGATTATGTGTTTATCATACATCTTTGATGCTCAGCGGCAGCGGCCGAAATTGTGCAGTTACATTTAGTACAGACATAGATGTAATATTATTCAAATACGTGTTGTTTTGGACAGGTTCGTTTCAGATGAAGATTCAGGGTGTATTTTTTTTAGTTTTTTTTTTTTTTTTTTTTTTGCATGCCCTTACTTGGTTGGCTATCTGACTGGGAGCAGCAGGATAAGTCAGAGATGATTGCTATAGATCAAATTGATTTCAAAATAAACTGAGCCGATCCGTGTCCTTTCAGATAACACAACTGGAATAACTTTATTTGATTGTATGCGGTCTTGCAGGCACTTGCTGTATTTAGAAAAGGTCAAGATCATCAAAGAGATCCATCCTTTCCATTCCCATGACTGTATTAAACTGTAGTGGGCGGATGTGATGCAGTTTGGTCAGTATCACAGGAAAATCATAAAAAGTGTATCCAATTCAATGTTAAGTGCATTTCCAATAGGGCTACTTCTCCCCAGTGATTCCAAGCTTTTATAGAAGCCAATTGTCACTCCCCATAATGCTAGAGGTGCTAACAGGGAAAAGAAACCTATTCTCCCTTGAAGATGTTTACTGATCTCTGCAGCAGTCTGTGAATACAGACTAAACCTTTACCGCCCACACGCCAAACCCTCCCCTTAACACAATCCAGTCTCTGCCTGGCGGACGCCATTCATTCTCAACAGTTTGTTCAAAAGGAGGCCATTGGGCCATTTACTCTTGAGGAGTGAGAATGAAGGATTTCTAATGACTATGCACTCTGGTAGTCCTCCAACAGTGCCCAAGGCCTCTCGCCAAGGATCTTCCAAGTCCACACAGCTACTTATCAGCCACTCCCATAATTTTAGGCTGCTTTGACTGAGCTTGGCTTAAGGCATGGGTCCAGGAAGTGCATCTACGTACACACAGTGCTAGCAGATGAAGATAATCCATAATGTAATCCTTTGTCATGTACTCCCGCTCTATGTGTTATAACATGGCCATTATTAGGAGTTTTGTGTTAAGGGCAATGCCGATGCAGTAATTCATATTGATCACTAAGGGCTTGTCTTCAAAACAATGTAAATCTGTATGAATGAGTTATGAATGTGAAGTGAATCATCTGTCTACATAAACAAAAAGTCACATTTTTTAATATTAAAGTCTCAATAATGAATGATTTCAATACTTTTGTTTGTTTTATTGTTAGTTTTTTTTTAACGTTTTCATTTACTGTAAGAATAAATTAATCATGAGAGGTCACATTACCCAGTAAGACAATTATGAAGGGTGAAATCTCAAATGGCAGTGCTCGTTATGCCCAATACATGGATTTCCTTCAGAATCTTAAAGAATCTAGTGGGTTATATCACTCACTTTGTCACTTCTGTTTTGAACACAGTTTTTAAATTATTTCATATCAATAAGACTGTAACAGCCCGGGCGTGCACACGAGAAAGCATATCTCCTGTGCCACACTTCCACTTGTACATGCAAATGTGATGAATGAATAATGAATGGTGAAATGTGTCAGGAATATTAATGATCTCCCATAATTGAGTAATTGGTGGTATATTTGTCCCCCGGTGTTAACCTCAAAACGTTCTAATTGTGTCTATGTAAAGTAGGGAGAAGAATGTCATCAAGTCTGCGATCCCTGATTGCCAGGCAAACTTTTCAGGGAGGATGAAACGTCTGGCAACCATTTTGCCCTTTTGAACATAATACGGATGGATATGTGATTATTTTCTCACTGTGTTCATGTTTCCAAGTACTACGTATTTCAAATTATATCCATCCACTCATTATCATGCTGCATATCCAGGTCAGGGTTGTGGTGGTTACAGAACCAACAGAGAAGCACGACTGCCCCCCCCCAGAATATTTCACGGGACCCCAAAGTGCTCCCAGTCAGCATATTTATTTTTACTTTATAATTTATTTAAAAAAAAATTGTATTTCATTTTTTTCTTGGAGAATTATTTCATTCAGTGTAAAAATACTGTGTTTATGTTTGTTCTGAATTCTTTAGTGTAGTGCAATGCAAAGACTGTCTTATTTTGTGGCAGGGTGCCTTTACTAGAAAGGCCACATTCCCGTGATCACAGGTTAGAGGACATTCAGGCGGTTTCAAGCATGAAGAAAGAATTGTGCCGACATTTTGTTTGCACTGCACTTCATACAGTAGACGTCAATATTAGATTTCTGTTTTCTCAGTGTGGTGAAATGCCTGCAAGAATAACGGATTGGGCCTTTTTAAACTTATCTTGCCGAGATGTAACCATTCTTGAATGTTCTGCCATAAAAGGGAAAACATTTCCCAGAAGAAAATGAATACCCGCAGATTTGCAAAGATGGATTATTGCTTTGTATTGCCAAGTGTGTCTGTCATCCGGCTGTCTAATCGAGCTCCCAAATGAATCGGATCCTGAGAGCAGTCAAATATAATGTGCCTTTTGGAATGGTTTCTGTAGCCCTGAAGCAGGAGCGAAAGGATTAGCAAAACATTTTAAAAAAATAAAAGAAATTTGAGCAAAACCTCAACGAAACCATCTTATTTTTCCCCCTATTCCAACCTACATCAATTCTGGAGCAGGTTAAGATTCCAGACTCATAACCGCATAGCCATGGGTAGTTTCGACAAAGTGCCATTTCAGGGCCACAGACCTTCTTGATGTGTCCCTGAATGAGCGTTAGCCATTAGGAGATATGAAAAGGAAAACACATGACCCCTATTGTCCCCATGTTCGGCCATATTTCCCTGTCCGGGGAATGGGCCTCTACGCTGCCTCCTCTATCTTTTACAATATCAGTGTCAAAGATAAAACATACACGCACACGCATACACACACACATACCTACATACACACACGCACACACATACATTAGTCAGTGTCATTGCATCTGGGGTTCATCACCTCCATCAAAAAGCTACATCTCATGCTTTCAAGAGGGTATACACACACACGCACACACACAAAGACAAACACACACCCTCTCTCCCCTTGTCCACACACTTTTGCTCTCACACAAATATATTATCTTTGTTGCTTTGTAGTGAGCATATATTATGAGTGTGTGTAAAAGCCTCTTTCTGATAAGACTTTAGGGAAGATGGTGGAGCGAGAAACACACTGCGGTTACTCACTGACCTACAGCACGCTAAGAATTAATTGACCTTGCGATGTCTGTGTTTAAACGTGAGGCCGTGAATAGCGGTGTTGCTTTACACAAAGAAGAAGAAGTGAAAACAGCTATTTTCAATTACGACAGGAGGAATTCTTGATGGTTTGCCACATGTCTGACTTAAGGAAACAGTCCCACTTAACCACGGACACTTTCAAATGTCTGGGTCCATTTATGTTGAACCGTCCCTGCTGTTAAATGTCTTGTCCTGTGTTACTGTAGCAATAACGTTAGCCTTGGTGTTCACCAGCTCCCTATTTAATCTCTCCCTTCGCTCTGTTATTCTCCCTACTCTCTCTCTCTCTCTCTCTCTCTCTCTCTCTCTCTCTATCTCTCTCTCTCTCTAACTCTGTCTCTCTCTTTCTCCCTATCTCTCTCTCGCTTTCTCTCTCTGTCTCTCTCTTTACACTCTCATTACCGTGGGTTCCTTGCATTGCCTATTTAAAATCAATTTTCCACTCCAAACATGCTGTGTGTCTGTCTCCCTCACGTCCTAGAGAGAGAGAGAGAGAGAGAGAGAGATAGAGAGAGAGAGAGAGAGAGAGAGAGAGCGAGAGAGAGAGCAAATAGTGCTCTGTCCCACAGTACAATGCCACAGCATTCTATAAGCTACCCTTGTGCGGGGCTTTGATGCTACCCAGTGCATATTCGCATGCTTTGACGTCGGTAAGAATATATGCCCCCGGATAGCATGCGCGGGGGTCAGCTAATGGGGGCGCTGCCGTCCTCAGCTTTGCTTTAAGGAAAAAGTTTGCGACGGCCATTTTCCTTCTTCACATCTCTGCTTCCTGAGGACTTGTGTAACGGAGAGGCTGGCAGGATGTCCAGTAAACGCAGGCGTGTACAATAGACGTGGTGAACAAGAGCTACAGCAGCAGTGGGCTGTGTGCTCAGAGCCCAACACAAGCGGCCTCCCGCATGTGGGATCTTTTCATTCAGCTTGTAATGAATTATATAAGGAAGCGGTTGCCTCGACGATCTGCTGAGAGGGTGGAAATGGAAGCCAATCACGTGGCCCGGGGGCTTAATAGCCCACGTCTCACAAAACACTGAGATTTCTCGGTGGAGTCTTCCAACTCCAGCTAGAGACATGAAAGCTATATGCACATCCATTCTGACTAACTCTAACACACACACACACACACACACACATATCATTGGCGCCGCAGAAAATCCTTGTGCACTCAGGGCGTCCTGTGACAACGGGTGTTCTTACTGGAACGCTTGGAAAAAACGTTAACATCACCAGCATCGGTTACAACATCTGCCCTTTGCCGTTACGGAGACCCCGGGATCGCTTCCCAAGACAAAACAAGAGCTTTCACACAGTATTAACGTACAACCCATATCCCATAGCTGGGTGACCTCGGACAGTGTTTGCACTAATATGCTCCTGATGTTTTCCTGCTGGCTTCTTCTGCGCCAACGGCCGCCTACCTTCTCTGCTACATTAGAGACCAACTGAGTGGCGCTCACCGCTGTTTGCTCTAACTACAGGTGGTATTGGTGACTTGCGTTAGTCCCCCTCTGCTCCCATGATGGCGGAGGAGGTTTGGGGGGGGAAGGGGGGTTACGGGCAAGCGTGGGTCTCTTTTTTACATTTTGCCCACACGTAACTGGATAAAAACTGTCAAAGGGGCTCGCCTAAACCGCTAGTGGAAATGCAGGCAGAATGTAATAAGGTTTGGAGCGGCGTAGCCGGTACAGTAGACGATATGAAAACAGAAAGTGGAATATGGGGTTCAACGCAGGTCTCGGAGCCGAGTTTAAACCAGTGTTATTATGTTACAGCGCTACAGTATATGCTCGCGCCTTCGTCGCTCAGTTTTTTTCTAGGTTCATTGGTTTTACATGGAGGGGGAGGCGGGGGGCACATTTGTTGATTCTACAAATCATATTATTTCAGTGATTTTAAAGTGCGTACGGACTGTGCCGACAGCTGCTTTGGAATTTCTAATATTGCTAGTGACTGAGTGTTGTGTTTATCAGCAGCCAAACCTCTGCTTTGTTTTATGGGTGGGGTCCCCCCCCCCACCCATAAAACAAATGTCATGGCTAGAAGAACAAAGCACCAAAAAAGGACTTTTTTCTTGAACCCATATAGAGAAAGTGTGCGAATGGGAGCTTGGCAAATCTCGTTTGGGGGCGGTCATCGTTCGGGTATCAGATAACGCCGTGTTTTACTGGGTGACGGACCAATAAAGCATAGCAGCGCAACGTGTGAGTAGACCAGACAGTGGTCTAAAAGCCTCCATTCATCCCTGAGTCATGTTTCACCGGGGCTGAAGTGTCAGTTTGGCGTATAATCCCCTCCAGATGCCCCTCGCTCACAGGAACATGGCATCCCACGGCTGTACCACCATTATAGCAAGAACAAACCCAAATTAACTTGGATTATGTCATTATTTTGCCTGCTTTCGTTTTCTGCACACCATAAAACAATACAAAATGTCCCTTGCCTGTATGCCTCTTTATACCCTCTTTATATCCTCATTTTATCAGGCTGATCAAAGCACCCTTTTCCCTCTCCAATGGCTCTGCTGTCTATTTACGTTGGAAGAGCTGAACGGGGGAAATGAATGCGTAGCCCTCCTCCGACACGACTCATCGTTTGATGTGGGATTCTCAAACAGATGCCCCTTCTCTCTGACGTTATTGGGACTGCGTGAATCCATTTCCCTGACCCTTTAGCACAAACACTCGCATAGGTCTACGCAAACACACTTATCATCACATCATTATCATCATCTTCATTATTTGTGTTGTGCTGACACTATTTCCTGTTTGAAAGACCAGAAGATGGTGGCCATGTTATGTTTCATATGTCATGTTTTGTGGTTACATTAATAAACAATCTGCGTTTCAGGCAACATACTTTATGTTCCATCGAGAAAAGCCTTTGCTCTTCTAATGAATTCTAATAAAACTGATGTTATATTGTATTATCTCTAGGCGTTTTCGACTCGCATTGTTTCCAAGTCGCCTACGTCACACCTTAACCACGGCCATAAAAAAACTACGACGCTGATTGGCAACACGGGAGGCTAGCCTATCTTAGCCTTTCTAAGCCTTTCTTAGTTTCAGTTTAATGTCACCGTGAGAATCAGTCTGGAAAGCCTAGGAATCATTTTTAATGTGTCCGAGTAGCAACTGAACTTTCCAATCAGCGTCATGTTGGTAGTTATACAGGCCTGGTTTAGGTTTGCCGACAGCACAAACGACCAGATGGTTCGTCCAATTAACTGCCAAGTATTTTTTTTAAAGTACCTGCCTTTCACAAACAGTATCAACTCCCCAGATGGACTTGTGACAACAATCCAACTGGCAGGTCAGGTTAAGCCTATCTGTCCTGGTAAAAATAAATTGTACAATATACAGTAGGCTATATTGTATTTCCCAAGCCATTTACAAGCTCATTTCTAGCCCTGGATTGGCCCTGAGGAGATAAACAAAGCTCAAAGTCATGCCGTTTTTGCAGTCAGGAGAAGACAAGGCTGGTGCCTTATAAGCTGTGGATCAGGCAGGCATGCAGCGAGAGGGACTGAGTTATCTGGGGCAGTCAAATGGAGGTGTGGTCAGGGATGGACTGTTCAGATCTCGCTCCAGGCCAGGTCTGTAGCGGCGACGGGTCATGTGAAAGTGGAATGTGGCAGTGCTGGATGATTGCCAGGGCAACAGAGCTTATTTCTGTTAAAACACGTTAGAAAGCTGTGCCGTTTGGGAACAGAACTACAAGTACATGTTTATAATGCAATGTGACTGCTGGGGAACCTTTTCATGTATATGTGCGGTGATGTGTAGAGGCAGACCACTTCGTTGGTTCAAGAGAGTGTCACTTGAGAAAGCGTAAAGGACCTAATCGCTGCTCGATGACCCACTGTTCTAATGCAGTTCCAAAACTCCTTAGAAGTAACACTTTTACCACACACACGCACGCACGCACGCACACACACACGCACGCACGCACGCACGCACACACACGCACACACACATTCCCCGTTCCTCTAATAAAGACTAAGCAAGATTAGAACACAAACGTTGTGCTTGCAAATGTTATGCAAAAAGTAACTTGCAGTGTGTGATATTACAGAGAACTTGATGCTATGCTGCAAAGGATACACTAGGCATGTCAGGGATTGAGGTTCCCTCGACTGGGAGTCGACCGCCCTAACCCCTACAGGCTCTCCTGCCCTTTGGTTGGAGGTGAAAAGGTCACTACAAAGTCATGTAGTGGCTTGCTAGCCCCTTGGGGGTTCACAGCCTACATACAAAACAGGTCAGGTTAAACACTTCAAGTAACTTTTATTGTATTAAACCTTTAACCAGGCAAATCTCACTGAGATTAATAGCTCTTTTTCAGGAGAGACCTGGCCAAGAAGTATCTTAAAACAACGTACATACACAAAGTATACAATGAACAGTAATTATGCATACAGTAAGGTTATACACAAAATCCTCTATTAGTGGACTAATTAGCTATTAGTCCATTGAGTAAATAAGTAGTAAAAAAAAAAGTGATACACTATATATACACATATGCACAGCCTGGGCCCAGGGGAGAAAACATACCAAATGCCATTATCCAACACAACTATACCAGGCAGTTCCCCCTGGTGCTGTCAATGCCGTCGACAGGGTGCTGTTTGCTATGTGAGAGCATGCAGAACGTAACCAGAGAGGGCTGGGCAGTGCATCTTCACTGCCTTATCGTCCCCATCCATACTAATATGGCTAAAGTACCCCTCTTAAACTCCACACAAACCCTGCATGATCCTACATTTGGCAAAATCAACGTTATTAATAATATTCTGATATTGTGGTACTGTAGTGCAGGAGTGTGAGAACATATCAGGCTTTACTAATTTTACATTCAATTAAATCCACATTACCACCTTGTACCATGTACCCCTGGCTGAATCATAGCTCATAAGGCCGAGTGCATTCTTTGTTCTGTTGGCACTACTTTTCACTTGCTAATGTAAACATGTGTCACACACGTATGGCTGTTTCAGTGTCGGAAACCGTGAGCAATGTGTTTTTAACACGCTGTCACCACGAGAAAATGGTTCAACCTTGGACGTTATGTGCAGCTTTCTTCTACATCTCTCGCTCTGAGGTGAGGTTAGAGGCAGGGTCTGTCATTCTCAAGAACACCTCAAGCTCAAATCAAAACAAATTCCCTCAGAACCATCGCCCCACACATTGAGACACATTGCATAGCCTAGGATATTGTTGTGCTGTTCGCCACTTTGTTTGTGTTCCTATTTACGGAGCCAAGTCTGTGTAGAAGTGCCAGATGATTTTTCCAGCATGCAAACATAACGGTAAGCTAGCGAAATGCGAGGACATACAATGTAATGTATGTAAGGGATAAAAACTAAAGTAAGACAAAAGGTGAAAGAGAGAGAGAGAGAGAGAGAGAGAGAGAGAGAGAAAGGAAACTGTAAAGACAGCAGCAGTCCATTGTGGTTGGAACACAAACTTGGGAGGAGTGAGTGAGTGAGTGTGTGAGTGAGTGAGTGAGTGAGTGTGTGAGTGAGTGTGTGAGTGAGTGTGTGCGTGTGCGTGTGCGCGTGCGTGTTTGTGCGCATGTGCTATATCCCTGCTGACAGGCTCTCTACGATTACTTTTTGTCCGTCTTCAGATGCCTTTAAGATAATGATAAAAATGCATCAACTCTGTTCTGTAAGCCATCGTGATTGCAGGCTCGAAGTTAGCAAGAATGACTGACCATACCTTTAATATACAAATCGTTTCACTCCAGAGGCACTAAAGCGTCTTACAGAAACAGACAGTTGCAAGAGCTTGGTAACTATACTGTTTCTTTTTTAATCCTTGAATGTGTGCTTCTAATTAAATGTGATAACAGATTTTAGATTACCTGTCATTATAAATGTACTGTAACTGAAAAGGACATTGAGGGATACAAAAATATAAATACAGTACACGTTACCAAATCACATTTGGCATTCATTTTCCTGGTATTGTTTAGATCTATTTACACGTTAGAGACCAGATGCTTTCAGTTAGTGGGGATCAAACCTCATCCTATCAAGTATTTTACTTGTATCCTCTATCGCAGAATGAAAATCCACCGGAACACAAGTGGTCACTGAACAGCTTAAAGAGGGGCATGAGCATCTCAAGTCTCAAGCCACTACAACTGTCGCGGGAGATTACGGGTGCTTCATAAAACAAATTGTTGGAATTCGTCAGGGCACGTCATTCAAATTGCTCACCACGATCATGGAATGTTTGCTTTAGGTTATTGTGATTTAAGGTATATGTATACAGTATATATTTATTTATTTATTTATTATTAACCAAAGACTACTGTGTATACATATTGAGTAATGTGAATATTCCACATATAGGTTTGGACCCCAAATATTTGATGATTCAATGGTGAGCTTCACCATGTAGCAAGGCCACCTTGACTGGGGTGTGTCTCACATGTAGGGGTGCACGATATTGATAAAATGTGATATCGATATTTTTTTCGATATTTTTTAACATAAGTACAAACACAAAGGTTATTGGAAAATGTATCAAAATATATTCATAACATATCAAAACAGCATGTTTTCATTTTGTACATTCAACCACAGTAATTCCAAGATACCGAGGAGGCATTATTTTTGGCCACTAATGTTTCCTCTTCGATCTCTATTATGTCATTATCTTCCTCATCCACACATCTTTCTTTTCTGTCAAAGTCAAACACAACTAAGCCAGTCAACTGAGGCATATCTCTACTAAATAATCTGAATAATGCAATTCCTGCTACATTTTCGATATGAGATTGCGCACCGTGATATTACAATAACGATACTGAGTCGATATATTGTGCACCCTTATGGCAAAACACTTAAACTCTGTTATGGTGGCTCTAAACTTATTGGGCATATACCTGTGTATTTGGCCTTGTTCTAGTTTTCATTTTACATACCCAGGTTTTATTATCATAAAATATACATTGCAACATTCTTTCTGAATTGCAGAGATTATTTGAATAGTGCCTATAGGAATTCAAATGGCTTTGGTGGAGTGTGGGTTTAGAGTTGACTAGCAGATGTACTCAGTATTTATTTTTTCCCTTTACAGCCACTTTGCCTCAATTAACTTTCTTTCTCAGTTTTCCAATAATTACATTATCTTGTGGTATTCGTCTGTATTTTTATTTCATCCAGAGCAGAGTCTCTCCTCTATGCTGCGTGCCCAGAGAAGGGTGAAGATTTGGAGGGCTACGTACGTTTATAATACAGGCCTTTTCTTGTTGAAGGTACCCCCAATGACCAGACTCTGCTGATTCTCTTCCCCTCTCTCTCTCCCTCTGTTCCTTCTCCTCTACCTTCTCCAAACTCTCCTCCCTCCCTCATGGCCCTCTGGCCACATCCTGCACCAGACAAAGTCTGATTCTTGCCTTCGGTTTGACGTCGGTCATCTGAACCCAGACTGTGGAATGGGGCTGGTTGCAACTGATTCAATAACCCATGCGGGTCTCGCTGTTTACGTGTAAAACCCCTTCTGAATCGGGACGACATCAAATATACATACATATACATATATATATATATATATATATATATCAAATAGATATCTCAATATTTAAGAGAAGGGATTTTATGCACAAGTGTTTACAGTTATGTGGCGACATAAAAAAAAAATATGCATGGGAAAAATGTGTGTGCCTGACACTAATTATTGGTTTTTAAATGTACTTTGATTTTGAATTTAATTGAAGTTAATTATTTTGCATATTGTGTTCAGAAAATAACACCAAATATCTCTGTTAAATTATTTATAACTGCATGTATTTTAATGACACTATGCTAAAATGAACTGATATTAGATTATATTAAAAGGGTAATAATTTTAATCATTTCAAAATGTTTACAAACTTTAGTTATTTAAAAGTCACCATTCTAAGCTCCATGACTTTTAATTATAATAGCCTGTCTTTGAAATTGCTTTTCGCTTTCCGATTATACATGTTCTTGGAAGAAAGTGTCAGCCAAGTGACAAAATGATTCTGTAAATTGTTCAAAAGTTACAAAATTATGAATGCTATAGATATAGACCGCAAGGCAATGCTTGAATTGTATTGAGTGTTCGTCATGATAACTACTTTTGATACTGGAATAAGAAAATTATGAATACATTAATGAATGACAAAGTGATGAAGTGCGTTTCTTAAACTCAAAGCTCTCTTTTTTTTATTTTATATATAAAAAGAGATTTTCTTTTTACATTTTAAGGGATCCTAGCAGGAGTCTCCTAGAAAAATGCTTTTGATCGTTGTGATGTTAATAATTTGCAAGACGTGTCTTTTCAAATTATTAAAACCTGCATTAAGCACTTCACAAACAAACAAAGGCCACTGCAAAGATGTTTAGGGTAATTATTTTGCCTATTTCTGACCTCAACTAACTTTAAAAGTTATTGGAAGAAAGTGTCCACATAAATTACTTTAAATATTAAAATAGGAAATATAGGCAAATCCAGCAGAATAATTTTAATTCTATTGAGGTCCTCTGCAATGTCCTGAATTTTTAAAATAGCCTCAGAGAGAGAAAGCAAGTGTGCTTTTCTAAATACTACCTAGTTTTATCAACTACTCAGCCTGTTATACCGACCAACCGATGTTATCAAGTTCCTTTGGTAATCCACCTTATAAAAGCATCACACTCCTTTGAAACCATTCCCTGCAGGAATATACGACCTAAAAGACAAGTGTTAAGAGGTCAGAAATGGAGCTGGAGAACAACAGTGAACTGGAGAGCTGCGGCCAGTATTAATAATTCAAGCAGGAGTCTCTCTGTCTAATGGCACTTTTAAAACTTTGTAAAAGTTCACCCTCATGTTTGGCTGTAGTTGCTCTCGGCTAAAACAGCACTTTGTGAGGTACATGATTTTCGTCGCGGCTCTTAAAATTCAGCCCGGGGGAGAGTCTCTGATTGGTTTAATTATGATTGCTGTGATTAAGCAGTGTCTTAATGGCGCTCGTTACAATCTGAGACTTGAATCACAATAATCCTGAGGATGTGACATTTTTCAATGAGTAGACGGGGGGGGGGAGGGGCGGAAAGGGAGAGAGAGAGAGAGAGAGAGAGAGGGAGAGAGTGTGTGCTGGGGAGAAGAGTCTACCAGGATTTGGGAGCAAATCTTTTTTGCTAGACTTTTTACTCTTTTCCCCTTTAAACACACACCCGAGCACTCTCGCTCCCTTAACCGAGCGCATTGTCTCATTAGAAGAGGGACACTTACCGTTTGCAGACAGCAGGTGGTCATACCGAGGTCATAGAAGATCCCTCTCTCCAGGAGCACGACCCCACGGCAAGCGCACACACACACACGCGCGAGCGCGCGCGCACCCACACACGTATCCCGAAGGAGCCCCCAGAACAGGAGATGAGAAGAATGGGGCTGCTTAACTTGAAAGCTGGGGTAAAAGGGTCGCCGAAGTGTGTCGGCCGGTGGCGAGCGGGCGAGGTGGCTGCCTGGGGTAATAGAAAGGATGCGTCGGTCCGGGCCGCTGAGAGCCACCGGTGGGGGTAGAACAGGCGCGAGAGACACAGACGGAGAGCGGAGACTATTTCAAAGACTCCAGCAGTTTGGCTTCCCTTCTTCCTCCTCCTCTGTTTTGTCAAGTGTAAGCCGCGGCGAGCTCCGTAACAGACGTTACAGACACACCGAACAAGTTCCAGCCCTGTCCCACGTCAACGTCTGCTCCTTCGCTCTCCTTCTCTCTACCCTCCTGCTCTCTCGCTCTCCGTCTCACCGCTCTTGTTCTCTGTTTTTTGGTGTCATTTAACTGTTGATTCCGAGGGCCGGCGATGAGCTCACTGCGGGATCGGGTTACAGAGCCGGGGTGCCTTGTTGGAATGTGAGGGCAGCCGCGTGGAGACGCAGAGGTGCTGGGGAGGTCAGAGTATGTGTGCGCGCGTGTGTGTGTGTGTGTGTGTGTGCGCGCGTGTGTGCGTGTGTGTGTGTGTGTGTGCACGTGCGTGCGTGCGTGGGTGGGGCGTAACACAGTGGGGTGGGGTGACAGAAGTATCTGTCATCTTGGTTTGCGGTTTGTGGGGTGGGGTGGGGTGGGGGGGGGGGGTGTGAGGTCGGTCTTGAGTGCTGTGAACAAAACAGGAGTTACAGGGGTCACCGATCGCGGATGTTGGGTTGCGGAGGGCAAAGAACGGTTGTGGGGATTTGACAGCGCTGGAGGGGATAGGCACGAGGACACTGTGCTCTGACGCCATTTACACACACTCAACGCACGCAAGCTGTTGCAGATTTACCGTTCACATACAGGCTGGGCCGTTTTTCTCCGGGGAAAACTGTTTTCCTTTTTCGCAGGGGCCTACGGCTATGAGGAGGTCGAGGTGTTTTACTACGACATTCTAGTAGACAAATTACCAGCAGGCAGGGTTGGGAATAGCACAGTGCATATATGTACATAATGTTATGCTAACAAAGCTTAAATTACTCCATATTGCAATATGGAGGGGTAGTTGAAGTTGGAAATGAAAGTTCTTACTGAAACTCATACTCATAATAAATAAGGACATTTTTCTTTTATGCTTTGAGTGATAATCTTTGCTTTATGTGTAGTGATACAGTCAGTAGCTGCACAGAAAACAAGATTTAGCTGTCTGATTTTTCCCTTTAGCTCACTGTCGGATTTCTCCTTTAATTTAGGCGTTGAACGTATACAATATGACATTGTGTTATTAATGACTTAGGTGACTGTGTGATGAATTTAAAAATGATTTGTATCCCACGACCCAATTATCTGCGAGTGAGTCTGATATTGCCTCCTCTTCTCTTTCTCTCAGCAACACAAACCAATTAGAGGAATTAACAGAGAACAAAGACGCCATTGAAGAGGTACGGTACCCTCAGGTTGGGTTGCAATCCTCATGCAGTCTTTGCCTTGTCCTTTCAGCCCGCTGCACCCAGGAGTGCGTTTGGCATTTATTTGTTTATTTTCCGCCATGAGGAGGATTGCACTGTTTACTTCTCTCCCTTTCCCAGCTCTAACTCCAGCTCCAGCCAGCTTTGAACTGTGGCTTCGCTGGTCCTGTGCCCTGGGGAATGTGTGGTCTCTATTAGCGAGGGGAAGTGTGCGAATGAACACTGCAGGCCCAACATCTCAGGAATCTTGATCCCTTTTCCCCTCGTGGCAGTTTTCACATTTGGGGCGGGCTAATCGCTTGCGCTGATAGTGAGGCTCCGTGAGGCCCCAGTTCTGGGAGAGAAGGAGGAGAGATTGAGGCAGGGAGAGGGGAGAGATTGGGGCGGGAGGTGGAGGGGTGCTTCCCCCCCCCCTTGTGGTATGTGTAATGCGTTGGTGGGGAGGAGGGGGTGGAGGGGGCTACGTTTGCACAGTGTTTGCACAGATGAGTGCCGGGCGCGGGCACACCCTCTGCGGGCTCGTTCCCATGGGAACAGCAGCGATAGCGAACAGCTTGTTTTTGTGTTTTTTGGCAATGTTGCCAGTCGTTGGAATCCTGACAGGCGCTGGGGAGGTCTGATATGCAAAGTCCTTGCCAGGTAGTCTTTATGGAGGAGAAGAAGAAAAAATAGGTTTTGTTCGTCTTTTACTTTTTTTTTTCCCTGCTTGGTATTTTTCCGCATACTCCTTTGAGTTACTTGAGTTACACGGCATCAATGGACGCTGTGTTTTCCGCCTATTGGTGGGCGATGTTGATCACACAGGTTTTATGTTTGAACGCTCATTGCATTCCGCAAGTCGACAAGCTGAACTTGTTCTTGAGGGTTAGCAATTCTCAGGTGAATCATCAGATCCGTTTAAGCCAAATTACTTCAGGTTAGTGTTACACGTCTTCGTACACGCTTGGCTTACAAAACACTTGGCTTTAGTTGTGACCCCGTTGGGTCCCCCAAGGAAGCTCCACTCTACATAAACAGGAAAATACATTTTTGGGAACCTTCTCATCCCCTCCCCATCTAAAAAGAAATGATAGCATCATTCTATGTGTTAGCTTACCCCATTTGCATTTCTGTAAGTAGATCCCATTCGCCTGCGCTCTAGAAATCACCATTTATAGGGTGAACCGTCGGCCACAAAGTGTTTTTGTACAGACGCTGGAATTTCTCTATGCTGTGTGAACTCATAAACCAGCCTTGAGACTCAACGCCATGTGAAAGCTAAAGAAATCATTATGGAGTTAATTCATTGTCTTTATTATTTTTCAATGTCAAACTGTGATGAAAGTGCAACTCCACTCCTGCAGATTTATGAAAACCAATAAAGGTTTAATATTGGGCAAACAAAATCAGTCTCTATTAGTGTCCAGCAACAGAGAAAGAAATGTCCCTAGTCCACACATCAAACGCAAGATCCAGATGCGCCTTTCCAAACTCTATATTTCTTCAACAGCCTTTCTATCAAATGTTACAGGCTAAGGGTAAAACCACAGCAGTAGTGAGAGCTCAGAATGAAATTAAAGTGTACATTTATTGTGCAAACGACCGCCTCGCTTTATGGTGTTTTGCTTCCTAAATGAAAACACACTTGAGGAAACCATTCACCAGACCAGCTATAGCTGCACGGGGAGAGAGAATGTCTCTCATCTCTGAAAACCAGGGGTCGAGACTTTGCACAGCTTGGCACCATCTCTCGCCTGGGACGGCAGGGTAATTACATCATTTGGAGGCAGAATGAAAGCACTTTACAAGCAAAAGTAAGTGAAATGCTTTATTGCTCCCGGAATTGCCAATTAAAAAGCAACACCTGGAACACATAGGCACAGCTAAAATGACCCACTCCCTTGTGGCAGGGCCGAAACCAGTTGGTCCCTTCCAGAGAGGCCCCTGGAGAATGTTTTTCTTTCCAGCTTTTCCCCCCATGTCTTTATTTGTTAAAGGTTGCCGACAATGCACCTTCACATCGGCTCACATAGCCCGTAAGTCAGCGAAGCCTGACGTGCTCTTAAACGTATTAATAAAGGCTATTTCCTGGGCAGAACATATGGCGCGGCTACAACATAAACCTGTTCAGGACACGCTACTGAAAACGAAAACACCGTTGATTCCCAGCTGCGCCCGTTCCACGCCATGTACCCCCTTGGCCTGCCCCCCCCCCTTCTTCCTCCCCTTCTTCCCCGTTATGCCCCAGACGGGCTGTGTCTCGGTCTGCTGGTCGATCATGGGTACACACACACACGGGGTCTGGAGGTGGACTGAAAGAGAATGAGAGGGATTGTGAAAAATAAATCGTCTTCCACCCTTCAACCAGCTACTCATTTAAGAAATCCCTTAACCTCATAACAAAAAAGTGTTTCAACAAAGATCACTACACACACACACACCTTATCTATATGCACACACACTGTGATTGACAGAAACCTAACAACTTAGAAACTATAGCTATAAACGCTGACTTGTCAAAATGCTGCTGGCCAAACAGTAGCAGACCAGCCTAACCACACCTCAGTAGCTAAGGGGTTCTGCAGCTCAAGCTAAGGCGGCCACAAGCTTGTCACACCCGCAGCGAGGATTAGCATCGCCCCCCCATCCTCCAAGCACCCTTTTCCCCAGCTGCTATGGCGACGTCGTTGACAGCGACGCTGACAGCCGGTGCCATGGTGACACACACACACACATACACACACACATGCGCGAAGCGTCAGGGAGTTAGAAGGCGTGTTTTCTTGCTGCTACTGCATGTCTTTTCCAGCACCACCGGTGGCTTATTACTGTCGAGCCTGACTGACGCAGTCTTGTGGAAAAACAAATGTGTACAGCCACACTTGATGCGTCGCACATCACTTCTGATACTTGCCTGGGTGTCTGTGGAGGGAGATAAGAAAGGGCCGTGGCCGTGCGCTCACACTAGGCGCGGTTAGCTTGTGCCGTGCCGGAGTTTGATTCTCCCCACTATAGTCCAAAGTTACTTGGCTCATCCTGTTTAGGGTATCAGGGGGCAGGTGTTCACACCGTGTGTGGTGTCATGCTTTGGTTTCGTGTGTTCTCCTTTCATTGAACACGGCTGGGCTAGGAAGTAGGATAACATTAATAATCTTTATTTGTATAGCACTTTTCATACAGAATTGTAGCTCAAAGTGCTCTACAGAGAGGGAATACATGCACAATCGTGCAGAATTGCAGAAAAACAACATTAAGGAAAATGGTTAAAGGAATCAGATTAGAAAAATGTAAACTGATAAGAATGGTTAGAAATACATAAAATACAAAAAACAAGAAATAAGATGAGAGCAGATTTAGATAGACAATAGACACGTTGCAGGGGAAGTTCTTTCGGTTGTGGTTTATGATGGTGGTTTCTGTCCAGAGTGGTATAACGTGGTTTCTGCCATGTGTTTTGGCTTCACAGTTGATGAGACACATTCACATGGACACTGTTGCCTAATGTTTTCAAGCCCCAAATGGGAGCTACTAAGTGGCCTTTATTCCCCAATGCAGTGCTCGGAATCTCACTGTGTTGGGCGGATCTAAGATGATGTATAAGCAGTGAAATAAAATGGCAAGAAAAAAACACTTTTACTTGGGAATATCCGTGATTCAATTGTGGCTGTCAAACTCAATTAAAATTGTATCGCGATAAATCGCACGCTTTGCGTAATTAATTGCGATTAATAAATCGCATATTTTAATAATTTCTGTCAGGTATACATATGTGATTTATTAATCGCAATTAATTACGTAAAACCGTGCGATTAATTGCATGAAATCGTAATTGCGTATGACAGCCCTATTAACTTATTAAACATACAATGTCTACATTATGTTGCAACTGTTACAGATACTGTATGATTGCAGTTTTCAAAATATGTCTTACGTGGACTAGTGGAATACAGTATGTAGAAATAGTAATAAGTACAGTTCTCAACATGCACTGTACAGTACATGCAGGTCTTCAACTGGATGAGGGAAACTAATCAGCATGTTGTGTTATGATTTTACATTTTACATACCTTTTTACACTAAAACCTTGAAAACCCTGAAAGCGAATAATGCTATTAATGAGACATTACACATTCACAATAATCCCAACCAGTTTGAAATGAATTATCAAGAAGAGGCACAGATTAAAACTGTATAGATTGACAGAATGTGTCTCCCTCCAGCATTCAGCTATAACTTTATCCTGAGATGTTAAACCTTAACTACAGTTTTACCTCATTAGTGTAGGAGACCAAACCAAATGAAAACATTTTTGTTTACCCCTGCCATCCCATCGCACAGCCGGACCATACAGCGCTAGTGCCAGCACCCGTCAGTCTGGAATGATATCCATTTTGACTTGTTGAAATATTCATAGGCACACCCCCGGGGGTGCCAGGGGAGGTGTATAGAGTGTCAAATAGGGATGTGGCCGTGGTGTTCATCTGTGCCACGCAGAAGAGACGGAGGCTGAATTCCCTATGCCGGTGAATACTCAGAATTCTGCATAATGTGGTATTTCCATTGACGTGACACACCGGCACTGAATAGAAAAATACATTCTTATATATAATATAAAATATATAATATTATATCATTATTATTATTATTATTAATAATAATAATAATAATAATATTAATATTATTATTACTATATTTTTTAAAGATGCCCTAATGCCCTAATACCAATAATTTATTTGGTATTAATATATCGTATGAGTTACATTTAGACGTCATTACTTTGTCCAACACACAAGTGTGGCCTACTTCCCGTCATTTTGATGTGACTCACTGATTAGGCCTGTAGGGAAGAGAGAGAGGGGGGGTAGGCACTTGTCTCATTGGCTTTCTGCTGACCCCCCCCCCCCCTCCCCCCTCCCTAGATGATAAGGCTTTATTTTAATCAAGCTCGTATGAAAATGGGCTGTAACATATAGACCATACGTGTGTGTGTGAACCTCACTTATCATGACATGAGCATTTACTGTAGGCCTGCATGACCTTCGTTTGACCTTAGTCTGATTAACTATTGTGAACTATGAGTAGACAGGGGACAATCGCACATGCATACACACACACACATATACACATGCACATATACACGCACAGCATACACAAACACACAAATACACACACACACAAACACACACAATCACACACACGCATGCATACAAACACCTGTTTGAAGTCCATCAGTTAGAAGGTTATAAGAGGTTTAGAGACACTTATGATGTTGCTCACAGCGCCACCTGTAGTACATGTTTAGTACAGGCCAGGGGTCGCCAGAGAGTTTGACCTGACCTCTAGAGTGAGCCTGTCACGACCAAAGAATCCCTTCCTTCTGTAGCATAACATTACCATTAAAATATGCATGGTAAGCAATCATAAACAACACTAACAAAACATATGCACATTTATTTTAATGAGAATATAATGAATATAATACAGAATATAAAGAAAGATCAAATACCATAATTTAAAAGATGATGCCTTTGGGCAAATTCTGAAGAATATACTGTAAAACTATATAATAATCCAACAGAATAAGTGGGACGATCAATGCGTCAGAGTGAAGAGTGTTTTTTACAGTGCATCAAATCACCTAAAATCTAAATTTAGTTGTAACTTAGATGTGCAACATCTGTCTGTCCATAACCAAGGGAAAAGTAAATGTGTATTAGAAATCTCCATCACAAGATGTCGTAGAAAACCTTCGACCTGGCCTGTCATTCCTAACTAGGAAGGCTATTTGACTTAAACAGACAGCCACACTGTCAGTAGCTCTGGGATGGTTATAGCTCGCCATGCCTTGCTCTGGATTTCGTCATGAAATCCATCATGCTAATCTGACAAGGTCAATAATATATTTTTTTATAACTTTCCGTTAAATTGTGCCAATATATTTTAATTTGTATTAAATTATTTAAATATATTGATATACAATTCACCCTAAATTGTACAGTAGCTTAGAACAATGGTTATTTTTTTAATAAACTGAACAAAGTAGCAATTGGCCACTTATAAACAATATCATTACAAAAATGTAGAGTTGAAGCTAAAGTTATAGTCAGCTATTGGAAGCTATTTGTAAGATAATTACACATTTTGTCAAATTCACCAAATATCTCCTCGCATTTTGCTATACCGTGAGTGTGAGTTCCTGTTAAAACCACTTCATCCCTAGCTTTTTTTGTTTTTCAACTTTTTAGTTGAGTTTTTTCTCTTTTAGTGGATGTG
>JAODUH010000017.1:1968805-1987357 GCA_027564835.1 Typhlichthys subterraneus
AACAGGCTCAATATACAAGGTAAACACATGAAGTGACGAGACTAGCACAGGACTGGGAACACGAAACATTACAATATTATGTCTTCTAAGAGCATTTATGTATAAGGTATAATTATGTGATTTATGTCTGATATCAGCACCCTCTCAGCTACAATTAGGATAATATTATAAATGTATTTTGAGAAACTTTAGTTTGTTTTTAAAATGCCAAAAAATGCAAAGCACTTAATTTATTTGGTATTTATTATGTAGACCAGTGGTTTTCAAACCTTTTGTGGGTCAGCGCCCCCTTATCCATTATTCAAGTCTCTTACCGCCCCCCTCTCCCCAATCATTAAAAAAGTATTACAAATCCTTAAATATTAATGATCATTATTTACACAAACACATTAGATGTGAATCGATTGGAGAAGGTACAAAGCCATAATTAAGATATTCAATGTGTGTGAATTGTATAATGCTGCATTCACATGCAACACGGCAGATGGTAGACGGCAAACACTTTCTGGACGGCACGGCATAAAAGTCCAACGGAATGGCAGTTGCTATGGCGATGTTGCATTGTTTACAAATAATTTTTAATTAAAATATTAAACACAATTATTTAGAAGCAACTGTTTATTTTTGTATTGTATAGAGTATTAAAGTGTTGTTGCACCAAAAGTATTACCTTCTCGTCTATATTTTCTCAGTGTGAGGGAGCTACGAACATCAGGTTATAAATGCTGTTGCGGAGGACGGCAAAAAGTTACAATATTTTAACTTTCCAAGGCATGCCGTTTTCCGGCATCTGTATTTTTTTGCCGGCCACAACAAATTTTGTCGTCCTGCTCTCGTCCACTAACACGATATCTGGTTCGCCATGTTCCATGTAAAGGCAGCATAAGGGCTATATAAATAAAATTTACTTGACTTGGATCTGGTCCGCTTACACGCTACGCAACGCCAAAACACACATTCACGGAAATGGCGAGCCGAAAGTGGTCCCAAACCTTTTAGCAATAGACTACTGTCACATAGTTTTGTCGTTCATGAAGGGTTCAACTGATCTGATTCTAGCTGCAGACATTTTGATAGAAAAAGTAATCTAGTTATAGATGGATAGGAATTGTATTTTCACTGTGTCCTCCAAGGCTATTGGAGCTTGAAGAGTCTTCATGTTCAAGCCATATACAAATATTTTTATTTTAGAGCTTTTTAATAGAGATGCACCAATACTACTCTTTGGTACTCATATCAGGCCGATACTCATTGTAAAATACTCGTACTTGGTATCGGCGTAATTCATCAGAGTAAATTGACTTGATGTATTGTAGCTTTATTGCCACCAAACTGAGCCAGTGTTGTTGTTTTTATTACTATTAATTATTTCAGTTTGAAAACAAACTGATTGGAAATGGAGGAGACGTGACCACGGGTGACGCAACAGCTCACCTAAATGAGCCAGAGCTGAGAAGAGCCTGCATGTCATGCACTATATTATTGATTCTGTATAATACTCCTAAATACATATTATGTTAATACAGCAACATTTTCCATGAAGCCAATAAGGATCCTCCAGCACTCCACAATAGCCTGCAAAACCCTGACGGGTGTTAATGCAAGTTACTTTAGCAGTTGAGACCGGAGCGGCGATATAATCAGTAGGAGTGGACACAGCAAACTTTTTTGTAGCTCTATAGCCTATGACTATTACAGAAACTAGGTCCCATCATGCATCTGATGCACACAGTCTCACATGCACAGGTATAATCAAACAGAGTGGGCTAAACCATTGTTTATAGCAGCAATATTCACAACTTTGTTTTGGATTTAACCCTGTAACCATAGAACATTAACCTCTGCTCCATTTAACAGCATAGGGCTAGTAGGCTATAGGAAGTAATCGGGACAACAGAGGCAGGTGCAGTTAGTAGCCCATCTCCTCTACCTCTAGAGATGATTATGTGTAGCTCTATATCATTTTGTGATTGTAATAGTCACTATAGCCTACCTTACCGTATAGCCTAGCTAGATATTCGTCATAATGCATTGTGAAGCAAAGCGTAGTGCTATGGCTTTGTTGATACAAGCGGTGTACTCACTTTGTTTATGTTCCCATTTACAGAGCCAGGGCTGTGTAGAAGTATCAGATTATTTTTTTCATCACGCTTTAAGCGTGAGCTGTAAGGTAGCAAAATGCAAGGAGATATTTGTTGAATTTGACATAAAGTGTATTAGCCATAGAACTATACATGTATTAGCGTACAATTAGCTTGCAATGTTTGACTTTACCTTTAACTGAATAGTCAAAACAACTTGCTTTTTTCAGAACAGTCTGTAGTACTTGAAATTGCATTTTCTTGTGATTCTTGTCCATATTTTTTTAATACCAGGCATATACATTGACGTCTTTAGGATTTTAAATGTAAAACTGTTTAATGTATATTTATGGTATGTATTTTCCGAATAGTGAGATATAGTGGTGCCTTTATTGTTTCACTGGATGCCTGTGGACATACAGTCCAAATCTGGTAAATTTCTGGTGATTATTTCAAGAGATGCATGTGATAAAGCAGATGCTGTCTCTTTTGTAGATGCAAAATGTTTCACAATTTTAGGTTTTGGGTGGAATCAAAATATCATGCAAATAAACACATTTTGCAGTCAAATACTTTTATACAACCATCTATTTCATAAAAAGGACATATCAAAGATATGAAAAAACAAGGTTGTTCTACCTCAGGTGGTATCAACTTTTGAGGGCACGTTAGTTCCTCTACTAATTCAAATGTGGGTCTTTATCAGGCAAATGTAATATAAAATGCAAAATCACTTAATCCCAATAAGGGAAATAAATGATCAAAATAAAAACACTATTACAAATGTAAAGATAACCAGCAATACATTGTCCTCAAGAAGAGACAGGCCGTAATGTAATGCACTTTATTATTCCCATCAAATGTGGATATTGTACTAGCAGTACCATTATACGTTAGTTTAATCCCATTATGTTGTTGGTGCTTCAAATTAA
Organism: Typhlichthys subterraneus; assembly: GCA_027564835.1. NCBI lineage: Eukaryota > Metazoa > Chordata > Actinopteri > Percopsiformes > Amblyopsidae > Typhlichthys > Typhlichthys subterraneus. The sequence goes on from JAODUH010000017.1 coordinate 1,971,819, forward strand.
TTTACTTGAATCTATCACGACCACCATGGGACAGACTCGATAACAACTTCTTTAACACTTTGTTGTCGTTAAGAACCTCACCAGCGTGATCTGTTCCCGCAGTACCGCAGACGTCGTCACCGAGTCGGCCTTGACCAAACTACGGTTGTGATTCCGGGCCGTACGCTTCTGAAACGTATATGAGCAGATGTGTGCGTCAGCCACGTGTAATGTAAATACATAACAATCGCCAAATCAACTTCATAAACATGATCTAGGCTAACAAAAAATGAATTACACGACACCAAACTTACATTAAAATAGTTAAAGTCTTTGCTAACCAGCCATCTCCTTGTGCGCCCACAATATGTACCGGTACCCAACACCGGAACTGTAGCGTTCCGGACATGTGACACACATTACTGTAATAGTGTCAATGTAATACAGATATTGTGTTTTTATCATGTTGATTTATCACATTTGTATTATGTGCTGGTGATATCTGAGGTGTACGGAATCGTAACAGCTCTGTGTTGATTTCGTGAAATAAAAAATAATGCTTACCAGTGGTACGGTAGACTAGACCACCTCATCGGAAAACAGTTATTGTTGTTAATATTCTGTTTTGCTATCTGTAACAATATGTTAGTATTTCAAATACTACGCTCAAAACAACGCCTGGCTAAGTGAAGTACTTCTTCTAACAGACATTTCCACCCCGTCGCCTGTGCACAAATTGAGCTCTAGCGACATCCTGTGGCCATTTAAAGTATGTAATATACCGTATAACGGCCTAAGTGGGTTAAACATGCGTTCAGCGATTGTAAGCAAACTAATAATACACTTTTAGTCAAATTCGGCAAAAATCTACTCATAAACGTGGCCTATAATAATGTGTATATTCTAGAGACGGCCTGGAATCTGAAAATAGCCTTCATATATCTTAAATTAACAATCTTGTAAAGTGAGCATTACACCACAGTTTTATGCACACCAGCAACTCAGCAGCATGCATCAGAATCTCTTGGCATACATTTAATTTATTTAATGTAGCTTACTTAATTTAATTGATGCACAGGCACGACATTGTTCATTGTCCACGGCTGTTCCACAACGCAGACACTAACGGTGATGGTTGTGTTTATTGCCACGATGCACATTGGGGTCGGGGTGGAAGTCCTTTGTGATTATGGCCTGTAAATATGTTTATATGTGTACTTATGCTTTTAATACAAGAAGTGAAAATATGTATGTGTATGTAGCAAATTTGTAGCTTACTTACTTTTACATGTGAATCATCGCCCCCCTCCCTCCTCCCTTATAGTCTGTTTAAAAACGCATGCAAATTGACAGGCTGTTGCAGGGGAGCAGGGATTATCGTATATTAAGTGGCAACACACAGGGATTAATTTAATATTTCACTTATTTGCTTTATGGATTTTGCTTTTGAATGTTGACATAGCAGTCAACAAATAAACAACTTTAAAGACATATCCAGCCTCTTAACGTTTAACAAGAGTGTGTGGAATCATTTATAATGTGTTTGACTGCTGAATTTATCAATCGTCGTAATGATAGTTATTTTAAGGACATGGTTTACGTTTGCGACCACGAAAATGACCGTTTACACTTCTGTCCTCTTTTCTCTGGGGGAAGTAAATCATGAATAAATTCATTTTAATAAACCCCTGGACTTTAATATCAAATATTTATATTAAAAACATCTGTGTTTTGGGTTGTCCTAGGCTAAACTATAGCTGATTTAAAACAATATACACATTTCGGCCATAACATATTAAAACTACTACTGGAGAATGAGACTTTGTTAAAGTCAAAACAGCAATATAAATAAAGCAACATAGTGAAAATATATTTTAAAGTATTCCCTGTGTTTCTAGGCAGTGGCCACTTGATATGGCCACTAGATATTCCCTGCTCCTCTGCAATAGCCTATTCTCAATTTGCACTTTTGCACAAACAGGCTGCATGTGTGTGTGTGGTGAGATGTTTCACACGTAAAAGCTTAGGTAAACTAGAAATCTCCTGCATACATTTAAATATAGAGACAGTTACATCTTTAATTTTTTATTTAAAAAATATGAAGCACACAAACATACAGAGGCCATAATCACAAATGACTTCCACCCCAACCCCAATGTGCATGTCACCATCCATGTCTGCATTGTTAGCCTTCTTTGATAGGTTACAAAATAAAAACCTAGGCAAAATAAGGGCGCAGATCTCATGTTTAGATTTATTATTAAGGCTAAATAGGGTAGCTACAGATAGATTTACCTGTCGCTAGCTATGCTATTTAGTGTCGTACTGCACTCTATTCCCAATCTTTTGGGTTTCTGGGAAGAAACAAACCGTCAAGGACTGAAAGCTGAAGATATTCTTCTTTTCCATAACCCCTTTGCCACGCCCATGAGTTTAACAAATAGTCAGCCACCAGAGACTTCTCCTCATCAATCAGTGACGTGGTGGCAGTCTCAATGGCATGCCAGGCCATCTGGTAGGTCACTATTGGGAGGTTATATCTGCAAGAAAGTAATACACACACACACATTAGAAACTAAATATGATCATGCATTTGGTTTTTTATGTGGACACAGAGTTTTATGACGATAACGTACTTCTGATGTAGGCGGCACAGGTCATTTAAAGGGTTGTGAATGGCCTTTCCAAAGGAGGACACAAACAACCTTTCATGTTCAGGGTTGTCAGTGTCATCCTCGTCCATCCTCTTCCTCCCCCCAGTGATCAGGACCGGGCGGATGGACTTATAGTAGATGTCAAACCGCTTTTAAAGGGGAGATGTAGCGGTAAAGTCCTCCCCAGCAGACAGGCGAGTGATGCAGCAACTGAGACAATATAGGGCAATGCTGGTCTTACCATCTCCTCCTCCCGGCTCAGGGCAAACGCCGCTACATGCGTAGTGGAGGAGGTCTTGTACTCCTTCACCCAGATCATCACATGCTTGCCCTCAGTCTTCCGTGCTAGCCATTCACAAACCTACGAACACACACAGCATGTAACATCAATAAAATCACAACAAAGCTCAAAGAAAGCAAAATGGTATCCTAGTTGCCATGCTTAATCATTGTCCCAGGCCTACTTTAATATTCAGTCTGACTCGACTATAAAGACGTGAGAAATAGTTGCTATTTACTAGCCTAACTTTTTATATGCAGCAAAAACGATTTTAGACTATCACTCCAAACTACGCTTGCTACCGGGGGGGTGGGAGGTAGATACTTACAGTCATGTGCTCCACCACACCAGGCCGTTGGAGGCCGTGAAGAATGACGACTGCCTGGAGGTAGTAGAGGACAGTGAGACATTCAGACTGGGTCAGCTGATAGCCTGACACCTTGTCTGGACCTTGAAGCTTCTCCATAACTGCCAAGAAGTTCATCTTGGCCACCTTCAGGACGGCCAAGCAATCCTTGGCTCCCACTTGTAGGACTGGGGGTTTAGATGAGCTTGTTGCTGTACTGTCAAATTAATTAAACTATGAAAACATTGAAAATGAATGAGTGAGCTGGACCTCACTGAAATAAAAGTATGGGTTAAGTTAAGTTGAAAACCATCTCTTCCCCCTCAGCATTAATGCATTGGTCAGTATATAAATACATTCATCACACATCTTAATGTGTGATGACTGACCTCTCGTCTCCAGAATCTTCATCAACACACGATGACTCATCTTCAGCCTGCTCGTCTGCTGCAGGGGCTGGCCTGGTAGCTTGGGGAGCAGGGGCTGCTGGAAGGACACCCTGCACAACGTTTCCCCTGCGTTCCAGCTCCTGATCAAGCAGATTGTATTTTAGTTTCCTTTTAAGTAAATCACACGCTGTATTGACTGGATGTAAGAAACTACATTTCCACATACTTAGCAAGCGGGCTAGGTCCAGCCATGATGCGTTGTAGGAGTTGGCAATCCCACAAACGGTCATGTCTCATCCAGTGAGCAACCTCGTTCTTGGCATCCAGGGTAGCCTTCTTAATCTCAGCCTCAGAAGCACTCTTCATGCACACCTTCCTATGGTGTGCAGAGAGACGGGGTTGGGGCTTCCTGCAGACCCTGCATAGCAGGAAGGACCTTTGGCGAGTTCAACTAGAAGACAGAACACACACAAAACACATAAACACATTTGCTTTAGGTGTACTCCTTCTGCCTTTTGTCATAGAGCTGCAGTATATGTTCCTTTGTCTGTCCAGAGGCTTAACGCCAAATGGCTCAAGATACATGCAGTCTGTCAATGGTGGATGTAAAAGTAAAGGTGCTTTTATTGTCACATACGTACACATAGCGAGATTTGTTCTCTGCATTTAACCCATCCCTAAAGGGAGCAGTGGGCAGCCGACTCCAGATTGATGCCAGTGTCTCTGGTCAATGGCACCGACTGGAGGGTGAACTTAACATGTTTTTGATAGTGGGGGAAACCAAAGCACCCAGAGGAAACCCACACAGACACGGGGAGAACATGCAAACTCTACACAGAATGGCCGGAACGATTGTGGTTCAAAACCGGGACCTTTTTGCTGTGAGGCAGTGCTATCCACTGGGCCACCGTTTTGCCAACTGTGCCTTGTATAGTCAGCCTAAATCACTTCTGCATTGGACCTTTATACTACCTTCACGTCGGGAAACTCTTAAATACAACAGGTCATGCATTCAAGTGTACGGGCGGCGATCTATCACGCATGCAAATTAGGAAGCATTTTTACAATATGTCAACGACCTATCATAAACATTGTTATTGCTGATCTTATCTGAAATTATAAATAACGTTAGGGCAGGGACGGTTTGTTCCTTATGGTGATTGGGCGACACAACGCCAATGCGAGAAAGAGAGGAGGGAATTTCAAACTTTACCAGTGACTTCCGGTAAAATGGCGTATTGAGTAGCTGTTTTACATGTGAGCTGAGCTTAATACCTCACAAAATCGTGTTTATTTAATGATTTCCCCCATTTATTTAGAAGAAGTTGTAATGGTAAAATGCCTAAAAGGAAAAGGAAAACAGCAATCGAACCAATTTCAGAAGAATGCCAGGACCATGATTATGCAGTAATAATGGAGACTGAAGCTAATGGCAAGCGACCTCTGAGTGACAACGAGACTCCACCTGTAACTCCAATCAAAACACCCTGCAGCAAGAGAGTCAAACCAGGACAAGGTGAGATAGAAAATGATGGTGTAGCTGCCATTTTGGCAGCGATAAATGAGCTGAATGAACAATTTGACAAACAAGATGAGAAAATTGAATATCTTACGAGGAAGATTGAAGAACATTGTCGCAACTTTAAAAGAAAAAGTTAATGGAACTAACTAATACCATTAAACTAATGGTATGGTACTAGTGAGGTGACAAGAAAAACTAAAACAAGAAATGTAGTCCACAATGCAATGTGACAATAGCTGGTTGACTTAAAATTATACTAAGCAATTGCACTGTAAATAGGCTATATGACATTGGTCTGCTGGCTTGTGTTCTTTCAGCAACACTATCGATGACGTCATTGTCGTCACGTGATGAGTAAGGCAATATAAAAGTATTTTAAATGTACAGACAATTTTGGTAAACATATATGCTATAGAGTGTGCCTCATGACATGGCATTCGAAAGTTACTCAAATAGGCCTATAGAAGCCATATAAAGTGTCAATTCATGGAGGGAAATAGATGCGGTCTGCCGGCTGCCTGTTCTTTGTACTGGATGAAATGTGATGTTTGTAGCACAGCCCTGCCTCTGTAAATATGAAGTCACCTACAAGATCTTTCCGTGCCAATTATCCACATGCCACGCCCACGCCGCATCTGGGCATATCACCGGTGAACATGAACAGCTCTTAAACTTCGATGAAAGAATGTCGCAATTTGCCATGCATTTGTTGAAGTATAAGACTGTGAAAATACCAAATGAGTCAGACTACAAACCATTAATTGGCGACGGTTAGAAATAAGTTTTGGTGACGTATATTGTCGAGACGAAAGCTGTAGTTAGAACTGAGCGGTTACAAACACACAACATATTGTCGTTTTACAACAGACTGCAACTTTCTTGACATCATTACATTTATTATTTTAAATAGACAAACATCACATGTCGACATTGTGTCAGAATTCAAACGATTCTCCCCATTGACTAGGCTAGTAGCCTACCCGAGCCATGGAAATAACATTTCTCTAGTTATTTCCATGGCTCTGGCTAGGTGAGGCCTACATATTTTTTGCAAACTGCCCTCTATTGCAGGCTACTTGAAGCATATAAATGACATTGTAAAACAACACCATTCATTGTACTTACTACCTGGATGGCTCCATGAACAAGGGAAAAATTAGTTCTCTAACAAAACCTAAAAAATATGTGTTGTCCAGAGTTTCCAGTAGACTAGTATGGATGTTCTGTGGCCAGGTAAATATACCCCCTGCTGTGAGCATAAACTGCAGCGCCCCCCCCCCACCCCAAATGTATATTTGGACCAGGTATTTTCCTTGCTTCTGTATGAGTGGGGGTAGGCAGCTATAGTTGAGTACAGATAGTTGGGTAGTTGAGGTACAGTTATTTAACCTTTAGCAGACAATACTAATCAGAATTCATTATGGTTATTTTCTCAACAGTGAAATAGATATATAGTCTATTATATTTGTATATATATACTATATTATATGTAGGCCTCCACTGAATACATTGATGGCCCTGAGGGTTCCCCTGTGCATATGTGTATGTGGTTTGAAAAACAAAAACTAAAAACTAAATAATAAATAATAAATAAAGTACCGGACGTGAGAGGTCGACTGGGAAGTTCGTCACCAGATCGCGACCGTGTTGTCTGCCATTTTGAGCCCTGTAGAGAACGTATTTGTTTGATCATATTCTGTGTGAACCCACATAAGTACACAATCATGGCTATGCAAGCAGCGAAACGCGCAAATGTAAGCATTTTTATGGAGGATGTTGTTACAAAGCATGTGTGTACTTTAGTTGGAGCATAACGCCTAGTTATATTACAGGCTAACGTGTTAGCTGATTTAGCTGTCATTTATGCTAGCATTGAAGACGAACCTGTTATAACAATCTGTTAACACGTGGAATTGAATCGTTTAACGTAATATATTATAAACAAAACTTGCTGTGAAGTATTTGGAATCCTTAATTACATTGTTGGGTTACATTATAATTGTAGATATTTCTCTTAATACCTGTACGGCTTGTAATCACATGGGATATCTCCAAAGTAAAACGAGCGCTGCCTGATCGTCACTGTACACGATGCAAATAATGGACGCGTTGCTTTTATTTATTTTGATAACTATTGACATGTTTCCCATCTTTTTGCCATACTGTACAGATACGATTACCTCCCGAAGTCAACAGAATCCTCTACATTAGGAACCTTCCATATAAGATCACAGCTGAGGAAATGTATGACATATTTGGAAAATATGGACCAATACGTCAGATTAGGACGTAAGTATATAGATATGAAATTGTGTGTGTGTGTGTGTGTGTATTTCTATATGTGAATGAAATTCCGGGATACTCAAGTCCATGTAAACAAACTCACTGAATGTGATGTTGTGTATTTTCAGTGGGAACACACCAGAATCGAGAGGAACGGCTTACGTTGTGTATGAGGACATCTTTGACGCCAAGAACGCTTGTGATCACCTCTCAGGCTTTAATGTCTGCAACCGATACTTGGTCGTCCTCTACTACAATGCAAACAGAGTATGTATGACTGCTGAAGCTCTGCAATTAACTGTTAATGGAAGTATTACAGCATGCCCTGGCCTTGCACTCCATAATTATTAAAGCAGCCGATGATGATCATCACCTTTTATTTATTTAGAACTTCTCATACAGATTTGCAGTTCAAAGTGCTTTACAGAGAGGTAATACTGCACACTAGTTGTGCTTTCCATAAACAACTACAGAAATACACAGCAAAACATTAAGCATTAATAAAAACATTTTTATAAAAATTAAAAACAGGTGCATAAAGGAATACAATAAATATGCATAACATTATACTGAAATGACATGCGTTATTAAACTATAGAAATAGTTGGCTGCTTATAACCCATTTCCCCCTTTCCTGCACCTCATTCAGGCTTTCCAGAAAATGGACACGAAGAAGAAAGAGGAACAGTTAAAGCTTCTGAAAGAGAAGTACGGCATCAACACAGACCCGCCAAAGTAGCAGTATTGTCTATTCTCTCATCTTGTAAAAATTCAAATGTCTTTATGTTCTCATTGACATGTTGCTGCCTTTGCAATGTGGGGCTCATCGCCATTGGTTGATTTCTTTTTTTTCTTTTTTTTTTTCTTTTTCTGTCGACCATGCAGTTTTGTGTTATCTCTATCAACATGCAGTTTTTTTTATTTAACTTGGATCTGCTGTGTTGATCTTTTGTTGCCGTCTTCTTGATTTACTTTCAATTTAAACGTTAGCCTAGAATATTAAAACATAAGTGCGTCAAACCTGAGTGTAAAATATCACTTTTGTAAAATAAATTGTTTTTATTAGTTTTCTCCTGTTTTCTTGATATGGAAATATTTCCTTTTTTTATTAACCATTTTAATCAAAATACAATATGGATCATTAATGTTTACCTATATGTGCGGTGTCGAGTAACATTAGTGTTTTCCATGAAGCGTCACATCTCCATGTTGAAATCTACAGTATGTCTTAAGTGTTTCACAATGTATTGCGCGTCCTTCAGACAGTCAACGAAATCATCTGCCTTTTCATGAACCCACACGATCGACTCATTGCAGTCTTTGCTGGATCCGTGTGGATGGCTCTCAGATCTTCCAAATGCAGCACTTGAATGCTTCTGTCATCAGGCTGGCTGTGTCAATGTTTGAAACAATTTGGACATATCCATTTCATTGTGAGTAAGTGAGATACTGGTGATAACGGGTCAGTCACCCGTTTAGTTTTGAGTTAAGATAATAGGTCACTGACCTACCAGTTTGAACTAGTGTAATTCTGTATACAGTACACATGCTTTGAAAATTCATCAAAGGGGCCATCTTGTGGCGCTACATGGAAATGCATCAGACGATCCAATGCAGGTTTTTTAACGTTTTTTTTAAATTAGTCAATGGTAGTGTAAAACTAGCCTACATGGGCAACCACATGTTTGGTTTGTTAAAATGGTCAGTATCTCAAGATATTCTAATGAGGAATATTTCAGTTTTGATAGTGTAACCTTAAGAAATTTGTTTTGTTTTCCAATCCAGTCTGAATTTAATCAAAATTTGCGTCTTCCTGGAATAGAAGTCTAATCAAATGAAAGGCTGAGACCACATAACCATCTTATGCCAAAAGCTGGTTATGAATGATCGCTAATAATTTTATTATGCCAAAAACTGGGTAAGCATAATGGCTGTTCTTGTTTTAAAGTAAAACATTCTGCTGTATTGTTATAGAATAAATTGTAAGTCTGGAGTGTAAAGTGTAGTATGAAAACTGAAACAGCTCAGTGTTGAGTTATTAAACCAAACAGTTGGTCACAGAGTTCATTTTATTAGATTAAACCACAACACAGGGAACAGTGCAGCCATGTCACAATACATGCTACAAAAGAATCCTTGTAGACAGTTGCCATTGCTTACATTTGGTATGCTGATCTTAATATCAATAGTACTAAGAGTTGCTTTTATAAACTAAAATATTTCTGGACAAAGATGTGAATGTAAATAAGTACATTACAAACCTACTGCATCCATATTTAATGCTGACAAATTGATTGTTTAAAGTTTAATAATGGTTGAACAGTTAACTTATTTGTTGGTACTGGATGAATTCAGTTCACTCCCAACTAGACAACAGCATGTTTAAACGTACTGAAGTTATGTGGCTGTAGTAGAAGGGCAAGGGAAGTTACACAACTGCATTATCCTGACACAACTAACTTTGTTACATCCATTTTCAATCTTTGTCTTTAGTGGATGGAGCTATATGTCGAATCACAACTTATTTGCATGCCATTATTTTGCATCCTCACATGTTTGTAAAAGCGAGGGAAGTAAAAAAAATGTACAAAGGTACGAATTGATTAGGAGTCGAGAGAGGGAGAGAGGAAATATAATACTGGTTGGTGAAATTAAAATCCAACCCACAATGCATGGCATGTTACAGGTTGAATTTTATCTCTCCATTTACTACAATGATAAATGACATTGAAAAAGGCAAGCAAGAGTGTTCAGTGTGAAATTAATTTATGTGTTTTTGCAGCTTTGAGAAATATAAAAAAAACTCTGAAATCACTGATATGAGACCTGTATTTTCACTGGAAAAGTGTGAAAGTGTGTTAGTCGGTTACAGATAGAGGCTTAAATCATTGAAATCTGTCTACTGAAGATGCCATTGATTACACAGGTCAACATTGAAATCATTACTGACTTAAAAATGCCCTAATGTAGCATCTTGCTGTGCTGAACACGAAAATAACCATGACATTTTTTTATTGGCTCTTGTTTTGAAGATATTTCATATAGTTCATTTTCTATGTTTCACCGTGTAAATGTACCCAGTAGGACTACAACAACATCCTAAATAAGCCTAGAATTATGTAATATTGCATCGCATTGCATAATACCATCATACACGTCATCCAGTGTTGATTGCATAATTTTGTGATGCAATGCAATTCTACTGCCAGGCGGCTGCTGAAGTAAGCTGACGTCAGCAGTGTACTATATAAAGCGCAGTCGGAAAGGTTGAGCATTTAAAATATTTCAGGCTTTGTGCGAGACAGTTTAAGTCACTGTTACATCAAACTTATTCTTGTATCCATTTAGGTACAATACAGAACAGTAATGCCTAATTACATAAATTTTTTTGCAGATTACAAAAGAATTTGAGCCAATTTTGCAATTTGACTGTCATATTCGTGTTGAGCACATAACAATTGATAAGAAATTACTAATTTTATTTCAGTAACATGACTTTTGTAAAAATGTGTTGACCAGTGTTATCTCTATTTAAAAATAACAAAAATAAATGGTTCCCGTCTTCATTACGTGCTATAGTTGGATCATTTATCCCACTATTTCTTTTGTTAAGCATTTTAATTCTCCATATCCTAGATAATGATTTTTCATTAAATACTTCATACTCATCTAATTCCATCCAAACAGAGATGACATATTGCGTTTAAAATGCACAAGTAATATGTACTTGTTAGTGGCATACTGTATATTACAGCTAATCTACAATGAAACATGCTCCCACAGTTATAGCAGTCAAAATAAAATATATTGACAAATCACAAATATTACATCCCATATATTACATGTAGATTGATTGGAATATGATATCTCTCTATTAAGTAAAAATCTTTTTTTTTATACAATTGAAAGTATTACCGCTTTTCACTTCTAAGGCGTTCTGTCTTCAGTTCACCTACTCTGGCTTGGGTAGATCGATGCTCAACAGACTGGTGGCATGATTTACCTTTACAGGATGCACAATGAGGAGAGTTTTAAGGCAGAAACTGAAAGCATGCAAATTAACAACATTTACATTTTTTATGACAGTACAAGCATGTGTTGAAAGGAAAATAGCTATCATGTCTTTTGTCTCTCCACGGTAAATATTTGAGAAGGATGGTTTTATTTTTTGGACGCAGGTACAGAATAGTATCAGAAATTTGGTACAGTTGACATTCAGTATAATTAGACACATTTAAGGTAACGTCAGTAAACTCGGAACATTAAATAGGTTAGCAGAAATTCAATGCAGCACATGTGCAATGCAAGTGTATGGAAAATTATTTGCACACTTCACATTTTGGCAGTTGATCTTTATAATTTAAACTTACAGTATATACTGTATATATAGATTGTGTGAGGTGTAAATATGTATTGAGATGTGTGAATTTTTGTGTGTGGGTGCATCATGCACTCTCACTCGCTGTTATAAGTTATGTGTTCGATGTGTTGTTTATAGCAAATAACATTCTCATGCACACAAGTGTTTCAAACACAAGAAGCGGTTCCATCGAAAGGTAGTCCAAGCATTAATTTTTTTCAGTGGAAGTAGCTGCGAACTGAATGGTACATGAAATTCTTTGTGTGCAGTCCTTAGTGGCTAGCAGAGCGCTGGTGTTTGTGCGTCCCCCTCCATCTATTTCTGAAGGTCGCACTGAAGCAGTAATACGATGGACGGGTCGCTTTTGGCCGCCTCTTTGAACTCCTCCAGCGAGATCTGGTCGTCGTTGTTCCTGTCCATCTTGGAAAAGATCTTGTCCACCCTCTGCTGGGGTGTCAGGCCATCCTCGTTCATCTTCATCATGATCACCGTGCCCACCATCTTGTAGATGGCCTGCGATGAGCACACGAGTCATGAACCAGAACATATATGGACTTGTACAAAACATGTAGGCTACATAAAAGCCCAGAGAGAGAAAGATAAGTAATACATAAACCTTCCATACGGGTCTGGTGAATTGGATCAATACTTTCCACAAACGTTATATACTCATATGGCTTTGCAACAAAACAAAAAGCAGGAAGACAAATGTGTGACTGTGTCTTTCATTACTCATAACTTATATTTAACGCTGACTGCACATGGGCCTTGTGGATGCATGGTGTTCTCCTAAATAGGTTCAGCACATGGTGTAAAATCTAGGGTAAATATTCATAGTCATAGTATCTTGTTGACTCTGCAGGTAAAGAGTTGTGCACTGTGCAAAAAACAGCTGTTTCCCTTGGGGTTACCCTCTCAGGACTTTTTGAATCTGGGCTGGGTTTGAAATGATTGCACACTTTAAATTATGTTCATTGAATTGAGTAAGTAGCTTATAAATAAATTTGCAACTGTCTGGTTCTCACAAAAGGCCACTATATCAGATGCTAACAATGTTACTGCTACTGTCTATATAGCTTCAAATTGAGATTTTTAATGGAAAACCACCTCGATGATCTCCAGCATCTCCACTCGTGTGATCTTGCCATCTCCGTCCAGGTCATACATGTTGAAGGCCCAGTTGAGCTTCTGCTCGAAGCTGCCTCGTGAAGTGATGGACAGGGCGCAGATGAACTCTCTGAAATCAATGGTGCCGTCTCCATTCTTGTCAAAGGTCCTGAATGCGTGCTGGGCAAACTTGGAGGCATCACCGTAGGGGAAGAACTGAGGCAGATAAAGGAGAGAGAAGGAAATATGTAAAATGTCACGATTTTCTTATTTTAAAGCTCCGTTCTACATGTTACACACCTTCATTTTATCCCTTCGTTCTGATGTTAAAATGTCCATGAAACCAAAACAGAAATTAAAAACACCTACCTAATGGTTTAACCGTGGTGGTATAAGGTATGCCAGTTTAAATCTAATAATTTTGGAATGTTTATGCAAACCTTTAAAACGTTCAAAGCAAACGCGTTCGTATTGAACGCACCTCAGGTGACTACATTATGTGGCCAGGAGCAGCAGCGGTTCATTAGACATTCAACCATCCACTTGACCTCTCCGATTAAACAGAAAGGTATGATGGGTAATCTGAGCTGAGCCGGATTGTGACTTCAACTGGACTATAAGGTTCGGTAAATTCCATGATTCAATAACCATAGCGACATTAAAGGAAATTATATAATATTAGAGAGAGAACAAAGCAGGTAGGGAGATGTTCTAGCATGTCTTCGCCGCACTGCTGCTTCCACCCAGCAAATGCTGCAAATTGTATGAGTCAGACATCCACTGACATTTGTGGGGCTGTGTTGTGATCAATGAGCACTTAACAGATGCTAAAGTATGTGCGAAGGATTGAAATACATTTATAAGTCATACACAAGCCAATGAAAATGTGGTGGAACATTACATTGTCAACAGGAAATTATGTAGGAATTAGGCTCCAAATAATAAAAGGCTGACATTGTGGCAGATGGGCTTCGCTGACTTAAACTCCCAAATATTCAGACAGAAGAAAATATACATTTACGTATATATATTATTATATTACGTATATTATGTATTTTCTTTCTGTAATTGGCTGTATCTTTATCGTTTCTTTCTTTTAAATGTTGCCGTGTCTAACAAGCTGGTATTGTAGCCTGCAATATTGCCAGTAAAGACTACAAACTGCTAGTCTGGTGTGGTGCAATGCTCCATTGGTTAACAGCTGTTTTCTCCTACTGGGAGTAGACCTCTGATTCATTTTTAAACCGCTGGATGGCATTTAACCCATCAGTGTCGCTACAACTGTTTTGATCACCTCATCTAGCTCTACCACCATTTCAAAATGAGCTCGACTTAAACGTCTCAGTAATCTCAATGAAAACAAATTGAGCTGGGAGCAATTGTCGGGCGGAGCCGGGCTGACAAACTGCCCCTATAGGCTACATTTTCCCCTCACAAAACCAACAAACGCTCATGCATGACAACAACCACTCAAATGGACCACAAATTAACCAGCAAGATGATTTCTGTGTCCGTCATGGCCACATTCAGCCCGAGTCGACAAGACACAAATGTGGCCATCAACCTGCGTTCGCAATTTTCGGAAACTCTGTTCGTCAAATGTACTGTACATGGCACAACCTGATGGACAAGAGCTATGCGTGTGGCTGTGAGCGAATAACAGGGAAAAGACAGCGAAGCAACAACGAGAGAGGGAGAGACGTAACGCTGGAAAATGAAGAGGTGAGAGATATGAGAGCTGTAGAAGTGGCAGAGACAAAGACACGGGCGGAGTTGGCCTGTTTGCTGTCTGCCTGCAATCAGGTCCCACCCGAGGTGGTTCCACTGCGGGCCAGGCTGCAGTGTGAAGAGAGACCAGAGACAGAGACAACCGCAGTGTCTAAATGATGACAAAATGGGAAGAAATGGAGCAGAAAAAGACTTGATTTGGTATGGAGAGAACAGAGAGAGAGAGAGAGAGAGAGGCGAAAGAAATGGAGTGAGGCCGGGGCCTTGAAAATCTGGCAACTTATGAAACTGCATTTGAAATCAGGAGAAGAGCATGGGGAAGTGCGGCTGTGCTGTCTGTCTTCTTTCTCCTGCTGTTAGATAAGAGAACTGTGATTCAACCTTCCTAGTTAGGTCTGACAAAACCACAACACCTTCACAAAGCATGCAATATACGATTACAACTTAACAAGCAAATGACCTATATATTACAGACTCGAAACCTCCATTATTTCAGTGGCTCATGGGCCGTTAACATTTCTATTTAACAATATGCCACTCGGGGATCAGTTCATGGGTGTTTGACGTTCGTTGGCTAATATCAAGAGGCTGTGCCTGCTAGGCCTACAGGCCAATCAATGTAAGTGTGCCTTTGTGTGGGTGTGTAGTTATGATGGCAGGTGGGGGCTGGTGTGGTTATGTACAGCTAACCCCCTACTTCCAACACACATGCAGAATCATGCCGCTGCTTGGAACACAAAAGCCTTTCTAATCAGTCTCCAAACTGCCTTGCTGTCAATGGGCCAAAAAGCTGAGAGAGGAAATGAACAGAGACGTGTGTGTGTGAGAGAGAGAGAGAGAGAGAGAGAGAGAGAGAGAGAGAGAGAGAGAGAGAGAGAGAGAGAGAGAGAG
>JAODUH010000017.1:1996407-2018667 GCA_027564835.1 Typhlichthys subterraneus
GTGATAAATAATCGCGATCTCATTATTGATCAAAATAATCGGGATTAGCATTTTGGCCATAATCGTGCAGCCCTAATCAGAACAATTGACAGTTGTATGCCGTTGTTATAAATAGACTTTTGGGAGAAGCGGATGAAATACTTGACAACCCTGGCATCATGAGAAACTCACCAGTGTGAAAGGAGGGCAACTCAAACGCACACATCCCAGTCAAGTTCAGATGCTTTCTGTGTTTTCACAGACCGGATGCATTTCCTGTTGAGTTTCGGTGTCACCTGTAAGCATGCACAATAATACTAAGAGTAATTTGGCTGTATTCGTGACTATTTGATCTGTCTGACTTTCAGTCTGTCTTCTTTTTGTTTTTCTGAGCATTTCCGTGCACATTTATACTAATGTGCTGCTGTGTGTGTTTACATGTTAAGCTCTTGCATACAGTATGGGAATAGATTATTTGATGGGGAAGAGGACGATTTCCGTGAGTCTAATATATATATATATATATATATATATATATATATATATATTCATATAAAAAAATTTCTTATTTTATAATAGTTAAAGGCATGTTCAGTCATTCTCGAGACGAGACGGCTTGCTAACTTCGAGCTCAAATGAAAACAAAAACCTCCCCCTTCAACGTCCTCTGCCCCACACATTGGAAACGCATCGCAATGCCTAGGGAGTTTGTGTTCCTATTTAACACAGCAAGGGCTGTGTAGAAGTACCAGATCTTTTTTTTTTTTCCCCGCATCCCCAAAGAATAGTAGCCTAGCGGACTGCGAGGAGATATTTGGTGAATTCCAGTGTGTAGGCCCTACAATAGCTAACCTAACTCCTTGAGCTTTCACTGCTGAGTGCTGTCTTGTCATTAGGTCTTCAAATGTAAGATGCTAATGTTTGCCCGGTGGGGCTAATTGTGTTTTTTTTTTTTTTTTTTCTTATTGTAGTGGAATTAAGAGCATTTACTTGTGTTCTGTGGGACCGTTGGCCTACCAAATCTATTTTATCATGCTTCTGCAGCTGTGCTTACTTCATTCCACTCGTGTAGGTGTTGTAACGGCTCCCATATCATTGTTTACTGATGTGTGAATTATGTGGTGAGCACATGTGGTGTTTTCAATCTGTACACTGTTTTTACTACAGCAGCAAGGAACCCCATAGACAAAATACACTGAATCACCCGGCTGAGTCCTTCAGACCAGACCAGGCCATAATGTGTCTGTAGTCCAACAAATACAACTTTTGTGGATAAATAAAATGCAACCCCACAGTCATTTGTAGCTCAAATTGATTATGTTGATGAATGGAAATAACCAGGCTAAATAAAGTGAGGTACAGGATTCACTTAGGTTAACCAAACATTGTGGACTGGCATTTCCCATCCCCCAAACAATTCAACCACCAGTTTGTTTGACTGTCTGAATCCATCATCCTTCCATTAGCTGTGGCCATGCAGAGTAGAGTCTGCCTGCAATGATGGTCTCACTCTCTCTCTCTCTCTCTCTCTCTCTGGCAAACACATTTACTAATGGGAGGGGGATTGCTACCTTCCAGCCCATTGAACATTCATTGGACACTAACCCTTGGTTGAACCCTTTAAGTTTGCCTTCAGAGCCAGATGTCTGTTGATCTATCCCCCACCATCCCTCTCTCCTAAACATGACCCTACCACACACACCTCCCCAGTCTTAATTTCTACAGAGGCAACAAGTACGCTGTGTTTCCCCCTGCGTGACCGGAAGGCATGTACTGTAAATTATTTACGCTCAGGTTGGCTTCTGGACGTTGACGAAGATCAACTGAACATCACGCTATCCAGGGGCATCTGTCACATCTGTTGAGTCATATCCACTGTTTCTAGGGTATGATTGGACAACGCCAGTGTCCTTCTAGGGCTTCTGTTCAAACCTACCCACTTGTGGACAAACCACACAATAACATTACCACTTTAAAGGTTTCATGTGTATAATGTGGCCAGCTGCTCCAAACAATTAGTGGGTAGCATTTCAGCAGAAGACTGTGGCGTCCCTTGTCCACCCCTGCCCACACAGAATCCACTACTGGATCCATACAGTAACTTTACATTCATCCGGTTAACGGAAGTCAACTTCTAAAGTGAGTTAGGCCTAGTTAGAACATTAATGCAAGAATACTTACAATTCAACCCAACTGCTGAAACTCTGAGAGCCGGTCAACATAACGCTGCTATGTTATAATATTCACATGTGCCTGGCTCGATAGTAATGCGGAAGCTTCTCCGAGGCAGGGAGAGATTCCATATAGAAAAAGTCATCGTTTTTTTGCTGGATGACAATTCAAAGTTCAAAGATGTAGGCTAGCCTATGTAACTATGTAGTTTACAGTAACAGTAAAATGAGAAGCCTAAACATAGATTTGACAGCCATGCAGCCTTACAGGCAAGAAGTATGGTAGGCAAGTCAAGCAAGGCTGTTAAAGCTCGACCAGCCAGCCTCCGAAGTTACTATTATATTTCCAGTGGATGCAGAAAAAAAAAAATACGGACTGTGCTTGCAGAAAAATAACTTGTGTGAAATATTTCATGCATTTGTTGGGCACCCGGTGTTGCTGTCAGTATCACTCTTCATGTCACCATTGCGCTTTCACACACGTTGCACAGGCGCAGTAAGGCAAAAAGGCTGGATTTGGGGAATGGACTTATAATAATGCTTCAACTGTGCGAGATCCTGACGACAGCCGATAACATTTATCGGCTGTCGTTAATAGCTCCTCACAACCGCCCGCAACCCCCTGTACACTGCACTACAAACGACGCCCGACGAGCCGAATTTTGGCCCGACTCCTAATTACTTGTGTGGCTCAGAGATTGGTGAAATTATGTTCCAGCTAACATTAGCAAAATGAATCATAACCTAATAATAGGCTACCACACAGTACCTGCTGCAACTTTACCATACTTAGTTTGCATTTTCAGATGAATTTGTAAAAATATTTTGCCAAGAAGAGAAAAATGCCTGATGTCGTTAAGGAAGATACTGTTAGGCTACAGCAACAAAATGTACTTTAACTTTACTTTTATTAAGGAGGTGCACAATTACCTATTGGAGGAGTAATCTATTTAGAGACTTAGCAAACACCAGGTACCAGTAACGTAATTTATAACAACGTATCCGATTTAGCTAATGCTGTACCTCTGTGCGCTAAATATTTTTGAGCGCACACCGAGCGCTCCAGGATCTATAGTGTGCACGTGGCTAAATAAGATTTCATCCAATCAGGAACACGTTGAGTATTTTGCCACAACCGTACTCACGAGTCATGACCAATGAGTGGAACAATGCGATAGTAAATTCATTCAGTGGCCGCTTGCAATTTTCACGACCAACAGTGACCCATCTGTGGGTCCTGACCCACAGTTTGAAAACAGGTGCTCTGTTCCACTGCTTCAACAAGTGCACTCTTTGTGAGGGGAGGGGGGGGAATAAATGATCAGTTATAAAAGCATTAAGCATGCGTTTGCTCCACCCATGCAATAAACCAACTGACTGTAGCCCGGACAACGCTTCAGCTACTGTAGGTAGGAGGAACAATAAGTGAAATGTTTTCATCTCGTGGCTTAGTTTAATTTTTTATCTGATCATCGAACACCCATCGGTTTACTTTGTTGCACGTTCCATCATTGATATCAATAGTGAAATTACACCGGAACTTAACTGACATGGAGACAGACATCGAACTCATTTTGGCTGATGTACTTTAGTAAGTATTGGGAGGGTGATTTATTTGTGTGTGTGGTTCTACAGTGTTTAACAGACACGGTCCGTTTAACATCGTGAACTTGGAGTGTTTTGTCATGTCTCTGCTGACTGCAGAGCACTGAGCTGTGATAGTGAAACACGGGGTATTGCTAGCCTTTGTCAGTTGCCTCAGTAATATTGATCATAAGAATGGTGCCTGTACTGAACAGAAGGTACTACATAGGCCTGCAGCTTATTGATAGGACGTGGTTCAAAGGGGAGTGCAACAGTATAGCTTTGATTCACCAAAGATACTAAATGAACATGCATGCAAATGATTTCCGTACAAAATGAATATGGCTATGCAATCTATACCGTAGCTAATTATATGTGATTTTAAAGGCTTGCTGTCACTGTTCAGTGAGACCTTCCTTATTTCTCTAAACAGACATACTCTAATGTACACTTGGTTCCTTATTGGCTGTGTTGCTGTGTTGCTGTGTTGCTGTGTGTGTGTGTGTGTGTGTGTGTGTGTCCTCATTGTGTGCTTCCCCTTCCACCCTGGCTGTCACCACCATGGACCATTAGCACTCAGACACCGCCCTTTGTGTGTGTGTGTGTGTGTGTCTGCGTGTGCGTCCAAGAAATAAACAAAAAATGGGCGGGAACATCTCTGTCCATCTGTTTGTGTGTGTGTGAATTATTCACAAGTATAATGCTCTGACCTTCTAGGCAGAGAGAACAGACACTTTATCAAGCTTGCTTTGTAAGGCTTAAGGAACAGGCGGGACACATTGTAATTTTTAAGCTTGAAGCTTGAAGCAGTGGACTAGAATATTTCACCAGCATCATCATCATCTAGCCAAATGTTGAAGCAGCTTTTTGAGCACATTCTGTCTTGCACCGGACCACTACTGATCTGGATGAGTGTGTCAAGTAGACTGAGTTTATACTGTGTAAGACAGATCAAAATAACACATTCAACTTCAGATGAGATGGCTTTCTTGTGACTTGTAAAGCCTTCTTGTTTTATTTTTTTATTACAAGCTTTATTTGTCTTGCCGTTAAAACAAATTCTCACGTCTTTAACTGTGAACGTGTGAATCTGTTGATGGGTTTACTGCTCTATTTGGTCAGCTGAGTGATTCACTGAAAGATTGGTTGCTAACATGCTATGCTAACATGTTGTTAGCTAACATGTTATGCTATGTTTTTAGATTATTGCCACTGTAGGATAAGGCAAATCACACTGTAGCCTAGCTATTGCAATAGTAAATTACCCATTCTGGAGAATTTGACTGCCTAGGTGGTTGAGATGAATACATTGATTGTGTAGTGTTCTTGTGCTTATGTTTTTGTTTTATGTTTAATTTTTTTCCTCTGGCGTTTTTATCTTAATTACATTTTTTATTGGTATGGCATTCTGTATTTCTATGGTTGGCTCATTCTGTCTTCTTATTTACTCTACTAAAATTGACCTTTTCTGTCAGTTAAACACATAATGGAGGGCCACTAAAACACTGGGTGTTATGATCATAACATCTCATCTATATCTGATGTAGATTTTTCTCATTTGTTAGCCTCTGTTACCTGTTTCAAACTGGTAAAGCTCTGATGGCTTTACCAGGGTGGACTGTTCCTTACTCACCAGCCCTCCTGACTGTTAGGCCTATGCACAACTAAGATGTTCTTATAACCTAACAACGGGTTGTTTACCTACCTTTCTGAGCAGCAGTTCTCAGAAAACATACCAAGGCCTTGACCTGCTTTGTATCACATGTTCACTCCCAACTTGGTGATGACAGTATGTAACAGGCTTGTTTATTCATTCAGAATAAATGCTGTAAATGTTACTTAAAATAAGAAACTTCTTTATTTTTGCACTTTGAAGGTGGACATGATCCACATTTCACTGTTAATAGTAATACTTATAAATGGAATAATATATACCCATTAATTTTAATACATTGTTTTATTTTTTTTGCTTTGCAACTGGGTGATTGGAAAGTTCCAGTGGCTCTGGATGTGTAACTCCTGAAAAACATGTTTATTTTCTAATAATCTGCACACTTCTATTTCCTGTTGGTTCCACCCCACGCTGGGCCGATTGAGTGATATACTGACCGGTGTGGCTCACTGTTTGGCTTACCCTACTGGCTGGCAGGCTGAGCGAGTGTTTTTTTTTTGTGTGTGCTGCTACTACAGGCTGTGCAACTGTTTGGTTAGCGAATGCTATTTATTGTGACTTCTTTCGGATTATCCTATAGTCACTTCTGGTTTGGGGAGATTTGTATCCACGCGCATTGTTTACTTTTCGCCGCTACTCGCGATCCGTTATTAACGATGTTCCTTGATCCATAGGAAGAAAAATGCAGGTCCTTAATCTTTTCTTCTTTATTACTATTAATATATAATTGATCGATTTCATACAAAAACAGAGAACATTATGCTGATCGCTCGTAGCCACCCTAGCCTGTTGCGGTGGAAACCTGTATCACTTCCCCCTTGCTCTGTCCCCACCTGTCACGTATCAACAATCACCCCACTCCAATACATCACAGGCATAGCAAAGCAAGCAAATAAAAAACAAAGCAAAATAAACATTCACTCTACAAACAAGTATATGCACAGACCATAACACTGCACATAATAATATTTTCTGGGGCTTTACATTAATGGCTCCAACATTCCGGCCCCTAATTGTCCATAACGTCCAGATGACAATTACTAATCAATCAATCTACAGGAGCCCACGTCCTTCTGATATGTAAAGACATGACATAAGAGACTGAATTAATAGGGTATAAGACAATAAACCCTAGTGGTCACTGTAAGTCCGATCCTTCTAACCGAAGGCACAGTTTGCTGATCAGCCGTTCCAGTGTTATATTTGGTTTTTACTCTGACGCGGCGTACATGCCCTTTGTTGTCGACCATAGTTTCCATAACTACCCAAAAGCCAGGTATTCCGGGGAGAGGTGTCATCCACAATAAGGACCACATCTCCTATAGCCAGATTCTTCCTGACCCTGTTCCATTTCTGTCGTTGCTGCATTAATGGGAGATATTCCCTAATCTACCGCTTCCAGAAAAGGTCAGCCAGATACTGGACTTGTCTCCATCTCCGTCTGGAGTAGATATCATCCTCATGAAACAGTCCAGGCGGAAAAATGGGTGTTCATCTAGCATTTCATGTGGAGAGTAGGTCTAGGTGATGTAAATACTGTCTTTAGGCTTGTAGGAGCCACGTTTACATTTGTCATAATTCTTTTAATTTACTGTTTTCCTTATGTGTTCTGTTATTCGTGCGTGAGCCACACCATGCACCCTCTACAAGTGCGGAGGTGGAGGGCGCACCTATAAATAGAGGTGCGCTTTGAGCATGGCGGAGAGGGCTGGACAGCACACAGTTATTGACCTCAGTCGCTGCGTACCACAAAAGAACCCAATAATTCCTGTTAATGTTTTACATTCTATTTTTCTGTTACAATAAAACATCTTGCATATAACTAACTATTCACGTTGGCATTCATTCAAGCCGCGCCTGCGAGTCAGACATGCTACACCCCGCACCCCCCAAAGTGGACGACAATCTGGAAGGGCCATAGGACATGCCTCAAACCAATTTGTCGTTTTGCCACTTCAAGGCCTATTATAACTATCGTGAGTCGTGACATCCTATAACTTTCATATTGGCCAATTTTATTGTAAAGTCTATTGTCTTTGTTTATAACATGGTACCAATTATGTTTTTACATTAACAATCTCATGTCAATTGTTGAATCTAAAGATGGCAAATATTCATGAAAACTAAATGATTTATAAAAAGAAAAACATTAATTTTTGAAATCTGTAACAATATCCCAAGACAGTCGTAGGAGTTGCAATACGCATGTGCACACACTACATAATCTCAATTTAATCCATGAACATCTGATTAGAATATATTTTATTGTCATTTTACAACGACATTAAGTGCAGTCCATGTTCAGTACCAAACATTGTAATAAAATTAATATGTTGAAAATACATACATATATAAACAATAAAAACCCAGACAAACGTTCATACAGACTATCATCCATAAATGGATAGCTGCTCCAGATATGGTCTCTGCAGTGTTCACCTCTCCCCACTGTTGCCATACAGCTTGTGTGGAGGAGGGGTGAGGAATATTTGTCTGACAGATGGGAGTCCAGGAACAGTGCTTCTGTCTTGTTCATGAGCCTATCATCCCTCCTTACAAGCGGAGAACACTATAGTAGCAAGCAGTCTTTTAGTTCTACAGTAATCTGTGTCTAAAATGAGATGGTTTAACATGAAGCTGCACATCAGTGTCATAAGACTGCTAATGAATGCTGACATTATAAACTGAGTGCAGTGCACAGGTTATTGTGTGTGTGTTTATACACACTTGGTAAATATACATGATAAAATAAATGTTTCAGTATAATAACTTCTGGAGATCTTATTTCTTAGAAGTACACTCAGACAGGTTTGTCTTCTTTGAGCCCAATTCATATTTGACTCTACGAAGTGCTGAGCTAACATTTGTATGTGACCTCATACTGAGCTATATCCATGTTGAGAGGCTAGTTTAGAGCTAAGCTAATGGCTTATGATTTGCCCACATATTAAAGCCCCGAGACAGGTGGTTACACTAAATAATAATAATAAATAATTATTTAGTCTGGTGTCAGTTGTTAGGCAGGTACAGTATTCTGTACCTGCCTAACAACTGACACCCAACTTTATAAAGTTGGTTAGAGTGTTAGTTTTATGCTCACATTAGCTAACATTAGAATCAAAATGGATCTTTCCTCTTACTAATAAATAATTTGTACATGGAAATCTTAACGAGTTACAATGAACCCTTTCCGTTGCAGTGACCACCAACAGCTGCGGTATTGTCTCGGGATATTTAAAACACCAGAGAACGCAGGGCGGACATTTATAATCGGCTATGTTCGTGGGTGGAGGTTTCTCTACCCACTACTGAATTATTCAGCAGTGTGTTGTAGAGTTTAGCTCTATGGGTTTAGCGTACACGCGGTGTTCGTCTGGTATTTGACAGCTTTTGTTTGTCTCACGGGAAGGACAGCTGACACTGTAACATACAGCTCTCACTCAACACACACACAGTATATGTTTACACCAGTTTAGTAGTAACTACTGCTATTGTAGGCATGCGATGTGTGTACATTTCCAACATACCTTTGTGGTTTTGTTTTGATAGTTGGGAATCATTTTCTTTTTTCTCACACCCGTATTTCTCTTTCATCTTCCTTCATGCATTGACATTTATTGTACCCCTGTTTTGTCTTCAGCTTATGGTCTTTAATCTCCTTTTTGTCGTCGTTTTGCCTATCCCCACTTATCTCCTCCCCATTTTGTGTTTTCAGAACCAAAGAGAAAGTGGATGATATAGGAGCCAGTAAAGGGCCTGCACCAGAGAAGGTACCATGAGCATTTGCAAACCAATACACACACACGCACTGCTTGCAGACATACTCATTAAAGGCCAGCGTAGTCATGCCAGACCGACGTCACACTCCAGTGAAGAGAAGAACTGCAGCACTGTAAGCTGGCATTGGATATGATTCCATATAAAGTAGATAAGCACGCACTCATGTTGAGATGCAATCCTTGGTGGTCTGAGACACACAGAGGGCGGCGTGTCGGTACGAGCTCCCGTTCAGACACGACACCGTTCATAGTACAACAGAGCAATGTACAGTAACCTGCACTTTAAGCTAATGTAGGCTACCGGTACGTACTGTACAGGAGACTGTTTGTGTAGCTTAACTTGTGTAGCATATCTGTTATGCTTTAATGCTTATTTATTTTAATAAAATAAATAAGACTGCTTGTACAGTACAGTTCTACAAGCGTTAGTTTGTGCTGTTGTTATAGTCTACTACCCTGCTAAAAAAATCCAGCCTGGACCAGCATGGATTCTAGCTGGTACACCAACAAACGGCATGGGATGCCGGGATATCAGCATTCCATGCTGGTTCCAGCATGCAAAACATACTTTATACTGGTGACCAGTAATGCTGGATTTTTTTTAGCAGGGTAAACATACATGGGAGGCGGGGGGCGGGACACGGACAGACACGAGACCACATAAACAAAACTCATACCGGCAGCTTAACATCCAAGTGAACAGTCAGGACTGTTTAAGGGCTTGTGCCCATGAATAACTACATAGCACAGATTTGGTCTGACCAACATACCGGTACTGCTGTTGCAGTAATTTCCTATTAACCTGCAAACGTAACCTACCATTCTGCCACTCGTTTGCATGTTAACGAGGCTTTTTGGGACATGAAAATTACCTCTGCAGTCTGAGATTGACAGTCCATGTTGATGAATCTACACTCCGTCTCCCTTCTTTCAGATCAAGTTGCACTTGTCAGAGATGTGTTTATTAGTGTACAAGCAGTACATCTGTATCTCTGTGGGGCTTAACCAATGGAAAATCAAACAAAACATTTTTTATTTAACGGAGTACTGATATGCATGCAAAAAGTAATCAAATGTAATAGTCTTCAAATGTTGGTACTTTTGCAGTGTTGTCTAGGATCCTATAATCTACATTTATATTTGCAGAATAAACAAGAAAAATTTAACCGTAACTATTTCAGAACGTTAGTCAGTGTGCGTTCAGCTATTGGTAAGGTGTCAGTGTCAGTGATGACTTTCACTTCTGCATAATAAAAGCAGCCGACTAGTCATGGACACTCCATCACAGCTACATGTTGATGCCTTGATATAATCACTGATCAGTTTCATTCCTCCGGTGTAGAATCCCTGTTAAAAAACAATGTTTGGACTTTCACACAGGAAATGTATCTTAGGCCTGATTTCAAATGAAATCCTACACATTTATTTTAACAAAAGGGTGCACTGCTGGATATGCAGTGCACTGTGGTTACAAGTGTACCATAAATTAACTAATATTGTATAATGTTTTTGGATTACTTCAAGACACTGACTGCACAATACTTATTTTACAAGCTCACCGTCTCGCCACAGAGGTTGTTTCAAAGTTCCAAGTTGCAGAGAAAAGCTGGTTATTAAGCAAATGTTTTCATTTAATAAGAATGTGAACAGAGCACATTTGAATTACAAAGCATAATAGGGATTTCTGATCATACAGTAGCTCAGTTTCAGAAGCTTTGTTTCATTCAAACAAATGGGGTAAATGGGTGTAATGGTGACAGCATGGCTGTTTAACGTGTTAATATTTACTAAGCTGTGGTTAGGTGAAGTGGAGTGTGGAAGCAGGGCTGGTTAGACTTGGTTATATAATGTACAGGTTAAATATTTATAATGTACGGGTTAGAGGTTTATAATGTACAGTTTAAGTAAATAACTGCAGTATGGTACATTCATTGGCTGAGAGTTTGTTTTGTTTCAGTGTGCTGCATTGTGTGGTTTTTATGTGACTTTTTAAATGGCATTCCAAAAGCTTATTAATGACGAACGCAAGTGAAACGGGAATCATAAACAACCCAGAATATCAGGTTAGGTTGCATGTACAGTATGTAATGGCACTCCCTGCTTACTTCTAATAAACCTGTTCCAGTAGCCTAATTGGCCATTCACTGCTCAGGCTGCATAATGTAATAGTTGTAATAGTGCCATGCTTTTCCCAAATGCTGAAATGCCCAGCACCATTATACAGCAGCACTATATATCACAATCAGGGAGACTCTGTCCCTTTTAAACAGAACTAGTGCCTATTTGACCCTGTCTGCAAACTCCCCGGAAAGACTGAATATACCAGACCAGTCCCTGGGTGAGAGCACTCTGGACGTCAGTTACCGATGTGACCATGTTGTCGACCTCTGCTCAGGGAAAACTTCGTCAAATTGTTGCGTTTCGAGGTCAGAGTGCCTAACCGCGAGGCACAGCATAAACCTTTGTGTGCAGTGATAACCTTCAGTACCGTTGTCATTCGATTATTTGCTCCACTGTAGCAGCTGTTAGAACACACATTCCTATCATGGCTTCAGAAATGCGGTATTATAAATATAAAATTGACCATGTGTGTGCACTGCATTGTAATTGCATCACCTTCATCAACAGAGTGTTCACGCTCAACAGTTAAAGACTTGGATTGAAATTCAAGATTCTTAATTTTTTTTATGTACATTCCAGTACACACTACTCTGAGGAGGCTATGGTGTACTGTGTGTTTGGACTGCAGCTGTGCTTGCAACGAACCTGTTGATATTTAATTTCCAACGCTGTCCTCATGAGAGACAGGAGAACAAGTTTTATCTGACCGTAGTCATGAAAACCCCTCACACTTAGCTTACATGTGCTGCTGTGCCTGGGTAGAACATTCTGCAGGAGATTGTGTACAGTATGTTCATCGCAAAAAGTAAACTGCTATCTCAGCTCTGTGGGTCTGTCGCTGGCCAGAGTGATTCTCTAGGGTTGACCCAGACCATTACATTGTGGCATAATATGCGTGCAATGTAATGGGGATTGATTTAGTTTGCTTTTTAGTATCTCTGGAGGGGTTTTGGAAAATCTTTTCACATATTACTCTACTACTGCTACATCAAAGGACAGGTTTAAGGCGACCCTGAACAGTGTTGCTTTGCATTGTGCCACAATTTGTAGAACCTAATCCGACTGGCTAAGATGCCTCGCTTGAAATATTTCTTGTTTGTACTTGTTTTGCATGCCGTTATTTCCCTGATACTAATGTATTCAGTAAAATGGGAATTGAAAGTTTACCAGTTATTGCTAGTTTTTAATGTGAACTGGGGCTGAGTGAAACATCAACCACAGCATGTTTAATGGCAGTCAGCACTAGAAACCACTAGCACTATTTCTAGCATTAAGATAAATAACCTACCGTAACACGGGTTTCCATTTCTGCGGTTTAGATTTTACCTGGCCTTTGTCATCATGTGGGTTAAATGCACACTACCTATGGAAACACTGGGTTGTTTATGTGGGCATTTGCTTTTAAGGATTGCAAAACCAGCATAGAGCTACTGTCAACAACAGTAATCTGCATATGTTATAGCCGCAGGTAGGGTTTAGTCTGTAATACTGTAAACTGTAGATTACTGCAGTACATGTACAAACAGGAAAGGGGTCATTGCATGTTATGACAGGAGTATAATAATCCAGTGCTGCCACCTTCTGGTCAAGTCTGTTCTTTAACCAATGGCTGCTTAAGAGTGGGACCACAGACAGGATGATTTCCTTAAGAGCAGGCTTCTCCCTCTTATTAAAGTTCATAGCCTGTCCTAACATATGAGGCTGCATAGGAAGTCAGGGTGTGTGTGTGTGTGTGTGAGGGGGGTTGCATGCTGTGATAATCATGTGCCCTCTGAAACACAGTCCCTGCTTGGACGCTCTGCACCATGACCCCCAGTAGCCTGGCTGCAGGCTGTATTGGCTACAGTAGAAGTTGTGCACTGTGGTTTGTGCACAAATAAATACATAAATACATACATGTGTAAATACATTAGCACATATCTGCTTTGCAGCGCATCTGATATGAAAATGGGAAGGAGTCCTTTTATTTTTTACCTCCATTTTTTGTTTTACCTCCAATCATAAAATGCTGGTCATTGCCTGGTAATGAGGAGAAACGCAAACATGTTGTTTCAGGCCAGGGCTCGTTGTGAGGTCCATGACGGATGGATGGATGGATGGATGGATAGATAGATAGATAGAGATATGATAGATAGAGATATGATAGATAGAGATAGAGATATGATAGATATGATAGATATAACAGCAGAGAGTATGTTATTTCTGCATGTAAAACGGCTCTGATGAAAACACTCAGATTTACATCATCCATCAGACCCACGAGTCACTCTGGGCTAAATTATGTGAAACTGTTTCTCAAAATGCAGATTATAAATGTTTGTTGGTTTCTGCTATACACATACTAGTCGATTCCAAGAAATTGCCTGACTTAATAAGATAACTCAACAAATATAGACTTTGTCGTCAACCTTCGGTTTTTGAACACCATAACTGGGAAGAGAACGAAACAACCTCTGTTGCGCAAACCTGGATTTATTGCATTTGTGTGACTAATTATGAGGTATTGAGTGTTAAATGTGTTTGTGTGTATATTTTATTCTCTCTCATTTTCACCACTGTATTTTGGCCACCAGGTTTGCTGGAATGGGTAACCTGCTAAAAGTCCTAACAAGGGAAATAGAGAACTATCCACACTTTTTCTTGGACTTTGAAAGTAAGTCTGGCGTGAAGAAGAAGAGGAAGATGGGGTGGGGATTAAGTAGCGTTTCTTTTTACAGGTCGGATATTTTGCAGATCAGTTGCTTCACCCCTGAAACAACAGATCCACCAAGGAGCTTCTGTCTCTCTGCTTGTCGCCTTCCGCACCTCGCGCCACATTCTCCCATCACTCCACTGCCATGTTTCCACCGCCAGCCCTTCATTCCGCTCCCTGTTTAACTTCTTTCTCCCCCCTCTCCCCTCCCCTCCGTCTCTCTACCTCTTCTTCTGTCTTGCAGAGACCAAATGGGGAATTTGTTAAAGGTGCTCACATGTACAGAGCTTGAGCAGGGGCCAAACTTTTTCCTTGACTTTGAAAGTGAGCACTGCGCCTGCACGTTTCTTTGCCTGGCTTATTCTTCCTTTCCTTTTTTGCCGTCCGATCTGCCGAGCAACGCTGTTGCACAACTCTCCACCTCAGGTCAAGGGTCATCCTATTCACGCAAACCACCTGCCTTGTAATTTCTAATTGGTGTCATTTATGATTTGATTTCCACTGGCATTGTGAACACAGTAAATCTGTACCTTGGGCGGTATTAGAATGGAGTTGACCTTTGACCTTGATCTGTCTACACACAACTCTCATGCATGTGTTTTTAAATTAATATAGATTGTTACATTATCGTAAAAGCCACTGTGTTAGTTGTATTGTGTTTACATGCCTGCATCTCCTGCTAGAGAGAACTCAAACCCATTGCAATATACTACTAACCACGTAGGAAATGTTTTTGCTGCATGTCATGTTAACATTCATTAAAGTGTAACTGCACCCTAAAATTATCTTTTTGAGCTGCAAACAGGATTGAACTGTGATGAGCAGATTAATTAAAATTCCTGTTAATGCAAAAAACAAAAATCACCCCAGGACCTGGCTGGTTTTCAGCGGTACACTCACACAGTCCGCTCAATTCAAACGTTAATAGAGGTCCCCCTCTCAGCCCCTGCACTTTCTTCAGTGGAGTCAGGCTCAGCTGGGGTGCAGTTACATTAAGCACATTTGTCCTGCCGCCAGTCTTCAATGACACCTTCTCATAACCGGTTGAAATAAGAGGAACATGTAAAACTTCCGCTTAATTTTACTTTTCTATTTTGAAAACATGAAATTCCTAAGTAACTTTGTAAGTCTTCTTTCTTCAGTGCCTTGCAATATTAAAGAGAAGAACCATCTAGGCATAGATCTGCTTCAGTCTTTTACATAAAACCCCCAAATGAGATGGCACAAGCCACTTCTGGAATTTCACTACTGGTTCTCTCTCAACACAGCCAAACTCAGTTTGCTCAATGCTTTGTGCAGTAAAAAAGAGGAAGTAGAAGGAATTTGAAATGCAAAGTAGCCCCTTGTCCAGATTATGATATATGATAGTTAATGCCTTGCAGAAATATTGCATCATTTTGACCAAGTTCACAAATGTTGTGTGGGAATTTACCAACAATTTATATCAAAACGCTTTCTGCACTATAAATCATGTGCTCACTCTCTCAGATGCCCAGCCTACAGATGGGGAGCGTGACGTGTGGAACCAGGTGAATGCTGTCCTGCAGGACTCTGAGAACATCCTGACTGGCCTGCAGGCCTACAAGGGAGCGGGCCAGGAGATCAGAGATGTGAGCAGGCAGCACACGTACCCACTACAGCAAAGATACTGGAATAACAACAAGATGGAGCACTGTGATGCGTTTTAATGGACCAAAAACGGAACATTTACGAAAGAAAAATATAATATTACACAGTTCCTCCATACTATTTTACTCTTCATATTTTATACGATTGCATTACCTTGTTAATACTGTTGCTGCTGGATCATGCTATATACCTTTTTGTGCGTGTCCTTTTTACGTAGGCCATCCAGAACCCAAATGACTTACGACTGCAGGAACGGGCCTGGAACTCGGTCTGTCCGCTGGTCATCAAACTCAAGAAATTCTACAGCTTCTCGCTGCGACTGGGTACAGTTGCTACAAAGTGGTTGTCAAATGTGTAGACCCAAATAAGTAGACCCAACCTCCTGCTCACACCACCTCATTTTGGAATAGCATGACAGGAACCACTTACAAATATACAGTAAAAACCACATTTGTGTGTGTGTGTGTGTGTGCACATTCACAATAATGAAACCAGATTAGAAGTGATAATGAAAACTGTGTGGCAGTTGCTATGTTTACTGATAAGGTCAGTTTTTGGCACAGCTGTTGATGATCAATGTTGATTTTTCCTTACAGGATATAAATTGTCTATTTAGACTAGTGAGTACACTTCAAACATTCAGTTTATTTATTGTGCTATTTCTTGCACCAAGGTATTTCTTATTTTTCACTACTTGGTGTAGCTTGTGACATCATCTATAGAGGAGATGTGACACATGCAGCTGACTTTAGCTGTTTAGCGACGCTAAGCTAAGTGACCTTTATGTATCCGTGTGTGTGTGCGCGCAGAGGCTGCTCTGAAGAGCCTGCTGGAGTCCCTTACCTGTCCGCCATGCACACCGACACAGCACCTGGAGAAGGAGCAGGCGCTGGCCAAACAGTTTGCAGAGATCCTCCACTTCACGCTGCGCTTCGATGAGCTAAAGGTGTGCTGGAGACAGAGTCGCATAACACTCAGTCAACACTGAGGATATTCCATGATGCCATGATATTCACAATGCCATGATATTCATATTGCGACCGTACCGGGACAACAAATGATGAGACGGCTGGGGTGAAGTCTAGTCCAGTCTAAAGCAGGTTTTACTTGTTCTGCGTTCGGCTTTTCGTTTCATCACTTAAAGGCAGGGTCAGTCATTCTTGCTAACTTCGAGCTCATATCAGAACAGTATGGGGAGCAGGATGGTCTAGTGGTCTGGGTGTTGGGCTCCCAGCCGAAAGGTCGTGGATTTGAACCCCGGTGTTGACCTACCTGTAAGCATCCTTGAGCAAGATGCCTAATCCCGCGACCAACCGCCATTGTAAGGCAGCAATCGCCATCGGTGTGTGAATGGGTGAATGTGAGGAAAAATACTGTAAAGCACTTTGAGTGGCCGAAAGGTTAGAAAAGCGCTATATAAATGCAGTCCATTTACCATATTTATTTGGTTAACACGAGCAATGTTCGTAGAAGTATGAGATTATTTTTTCAACACGCACAGAGAACAGTAAGATAGTGAAATGCGAGGAGATATTTGTTGAATTTGACAAAAAGTGTATTAGCTTACATTTAGCTTGCAATAGCTAACATACCTTTGGGTCAGTGACACCCTATAGAAGTCATTGACACCCTCCATAATAGGAGACATTCACACGGCTACTTGTTCTGTCCTGTCGTTCAGATGAGAATTCCCGCCATCCAGAACGACTTCAGCTACTACAGAAGAACAATCAGCCGAAACCGCATAAACAACATGAATGTGGGTCATAAATAAAATCTATTGTTTTATAGCTATGTTGCATTACATTTTTAACTGTTACATATTTTGAGTATGTTCGTATGTGATGGAAAACACTGATGGTTGACCGTCTGTGTATTGTGTGCTGCCATCTTGCAGTTGGACATAGAGAGCGAGGTCAACAATGAGATGGCCAATAGGATGTCGCTGTTCTATGCAGAGGCTACGCCCATGCTTAAAACCCTCAGTAATGCAACTACAAACTTTGTGACAGAGGTAAGAGTCTCTCCGCCCGCCATGAAAAGAACCGCATGCATCTGCCATTACTGTTGTTTGTAGTTTTTAAGATACATAATCTGTAGTTTTAAAATCGCTAGATGAGAGGCTCTCATCAGTGCTTGATGTACCTGTGAAGATAAATGTGAACGACATATTCCCTGAATAACTTACTGCTCAGTTTTATTTCGGTTTCTTCTGTCTTGTGGGTTTGACACACTCAAATAATTGATTTTGTTGTATTCAACGTGGAGGTTTTGCCTTCTCCAGTACACAACCCAGCCACGCCCTATAGACATTTACTTCAGCACCATATCAGTTCAATTGGCCATAGTAAAACGTCCGTGCACCGAATACTTGCCCCTGTCTTGGGAATGTACTGCTGTGCAGCTCAGCTGAAGAATTTCCAACCCTGTGACCTTGTCAATAACCAGTTCCACGAAAGGGAGCAAACTTCTGCTAAATACAGTATATGCAAAAATGTCTCTGCATCAATAAACGTCTGGCTGAATCAGCGGTGCATAATTACCGGTTAATAAACTGTTATTGAACGTGTTCCCTGCTTCAGAACAAGACTCTCCCGCTGGAGAACACAACCGACTGTCTGAGCACCATGGCCAGTGTGTGTAAAGTCATGCTCGAGACACCGTGAGTCAAACACGCCTTTATTGCATATGCCTCTAATGTACATGACAAAGGCAGCCTGCACAGTGACAGCACAACTCTGGCTCTCTCTAGGGACTACACTAGTCGGTTCAACAGCGAGGACACCATGTTGTTCTGTATGCGTGTCATGGTGGGGGTCATTATCTTGTACGACCACGTCCACCCCAATGGAGCCTTCAACAAGTCCTCCAAAATAGACGTGAGACACACACGCACACACACAGTCATGCTCCTGTGTTAGATTTCAAGAAACCAGAATAATGAACTGTAATCCCGATGTCTCTTGACCAGCTACACAGTAATGTCAAATCAAATCAGTACGTTATTATATCAAGCACTGTTGCAGCCGCTACCTTCTCCATGTGACATCCGCTGATTTCTTCTCAGATGAAAGGCTGTATAAAGGTGCTGAAGGACCAGCCAGCAGATAACGTAGAAGGCCTGCTCAACGCCCTCAAGTAGGTCTTCTATAACCGCGCGTCTGTCTACGCATAATGTGCTGTAATGGGTCAAACCTTGCAAGTACCTAATGTTGACGATGTTGTGCACACCTCTGGGGCTCCATGAACGTCAAAGTTATTATTTGTGTCCACAGATTCACCACAAAACACCTGAATGACGAGTCCACCCCGAAGAATATTCGAACGATGCTCCAGTAACCGTTCTTTTTATATAAATATGAAGAGGAGCAATGTGCTGACCTCAACAAAAGATGTATATGTTTACATTATTTAAACGAAAAGACTCGATGTTAATACTTGTGTGGACTTGCATTAGTCATTCCCACCAACATAATGAAGCCCATTACCATTTAGTTGGCCGTAAGACAACCTGAATCGCGTACATTATGCATACCAGTCAGCCTTTTTGTAAATTGTGTGCTTGGATATTCACTGGAAACTACAAACTCAATCTCCACAACAACATAAAAATAAATAAGCCCACGCCCCCCCTTTTTTAAATTTTTTGTAATCAGTTAACATCTTGCATTAATTCTCATGGAAACTCTTCTCGTACTGTTAGCTGGAAGAAGGTGATTATGTTTGGTTTATTTCCCTGAACGTTTGGTTTAGTAGTGGCTTGCACTTGCCTGCATGTCCCGTGCGTACATGCTTCACCCAGCTGGTGCACAAGGTGGAATAACCCATCCAACCCATCGACTGCAAATGTAAACTGTGAGGATGGTGCTGGCAGTGCTGCTGACATTTGAAATGCTCTCGTTGATCCTGGAGAGGTTATCATGAGATGGAAAAATAAGAAATGAATCAACCAAGCAAATGTTAATTTAATTTCAGAATGATCAGATTAGAATGATCAGATAAATTTGACATGTTTGAAGTGAGATGTTGTATCTTTTCTTTGTGTTTTCTTTTTTATCATGTCTGTGTGGCTTTTGTATTTAACAGAAAATCATTCTAAGAGAAAAAAAAATTCTAAATTCTGAATAACATGTTTTTGTTTTTACAGTGATAGCCAAAAATGGTATAGCTTTACTTTGCTCAGGTAGACGCATGCAGGTGGAAGAAAGCGATCTTTCACCTGGTTTTCCATAAAGTGAAATATCAGGCTTGTCATTTGAACCTTCCCGATACTGTTCCCCAGACAAAATGAGCAAAGCTTGCGTTATGTCATTAGTATAATTGCATTTCTGTCTCAAATACAAATCCTGATACATACCTTTTTATACTGCATGTCAGATGATTGTGGATTCATCACTGGTGTACAGCAATTTCAAACTACATTCTGTCCAATCCTATTTATCAGATCAAAGCTCCTCAAAATAATTAATTTAAGTAATATACTGGTGTCATGGAAGGAGATGGTTGTTAAACTCTTTTATAAAGTGAAACAGTTGTGATATTTTATATTGTTTATCAGTGATAATAAACCAAAGTGGCATTTTATGTTTCTGACTTAAGCTTGCTATGCTGTATACTGTGGCTTCTGCCGTTTAGAAGTACAGTATACAGTGGTAGATACTCATGATTATCACTTGAGTCTACAGAGTACTGGTGGCCTGACAATCAGTAATAATCATTGGCTGTTATTACATTAGCCAGTGAAATACAGTTCACGTGTCCTTGGTTTGGTTCTCATTGCACTGTACTCGGTAAAGCTAACTACTATCTGAACTTGAGCTGAATATACCGGCATGCATTTTATCTTAGTTACTCTTACGGGTGAGGAGTACCGTACTAGACGAGAGGGAGCTACAGTATATATAAATACTGAATTGTTTGAAAACTGCATCCTCCATGTGCCCTGTTTTGACATGACTAAGATGTATTCGTCCATACATGCATGTGTTCTGTTTTCCCCTCTGTTTTTAAGTATTTATCCCAAGGTTTTTTAAGCTGTTGGCGCATGTTGCCTTGAAGACTGTCACCTAAACCTTTCACAACACAGGATTATCGGTTCCATTTATTGAAATACGCTTTATCCTCACATTTGATTAAAACTCAGTACTAATACACCAGGTATCTTAATACGTAAATAGTCCAATTAAACATTTTCAGTATCTAGTGTTCAGTAATATATTGTGTGTGTGTGTGAGTGAGAGAACTGTACTCTAGATTTTGGATGCAATGTTCTTTTAATATGCAATGAATGAATACTGTACATGGATGTGATTTTCAGAGATGTACGTATGATATTGACGTTGTACGTTAATGGAGTGAAGGGGCTTCAAAATAATTCCTACGCTGGGGAAATGTCTTAACCTCAGCTGTACTGGGGTATACGAGGCTTTCTTGCTACCCAAAATACAGTATGCTACTGTGTGTTACGTCATTGTTTTAATATTTCTGGAGCTTTTGATTAAATGTTTATACGTTGCTTTGGCTTTCTGTAAGCACATTGTCTGGATTGAAAATTAAAGGTGGTACATTTCTTACACATGTCGGTTTTGCTTATTTTACTGTTTTTATTAACTGATATTGGTAACAACTACAACAGCCTATATATTGCAGCCATTAGTGTTACATAAACGTATGTGTCCTATTGCTGTCCTATTACCATTCTTTGTAGTATTATTTTCACCAGGTTTTATACAGGTTTGATATGTAATTTTCTGGTGTAGACTGCAGATCTGATGTTTTCCTGCTGGGGGCGATGTGGTTCACTCCTGATTTGAATCTAGGTTTCAGCTGGGCATAGTCCAAAGCTGGATCAAACAGCGGTGTACCTAGGACAGAGCAGAGCCATGGAAAGATCAAAATGAAAGACACCTAAGCTCCGCCCCCAACATCGAACACTCATTGTCACAGCTGGAATAGTGTTGTGTGGTGCGTACCGCACCACTGTATTTCTGTGCTGTATAGAAACACCAGATTCTCTTTGAGTGAATCAATGGACAGCTAGCCGTAGGGCTGTATGTACTGGATTATAAGAGTGGCCCTTTAAGAGGAGAGGTGTTACATCTCATTATAGCTTCAGGTTCATGTTAAAGGTCTGAGGTGTCCCCGATATGACTGATACATAGAACTGTCTTACTGGGAGCGGTCCTGTGCGTTCGCTGGGATGCCCTCAACTCTGCAGGGCTCAGCCTGGGAACGGACGCCTTCGCTGGCCCGGGCCGTAACCCAGCATTCCGCTGGGCTGACCCCACAAGGCCTTCTGCGGTTTCCTTGGTGACGGGGTTGTCCAGGCTACGCGTGGCCCATTTGGGTCGAATTTGCTGCTGAACAAGGGCAGGAAGGAGGCTTATGTGGTCAGATGGTGGAGCTCATGTCCAGCGAGAGCAACATCTGACTCATGAGAGAAGGCAAAGCAACGCAGTTATCAGTACAACTTCATTTCATAAAGAAAATTGTGATTTTGCACTAGGTAAAATACTGTGATTCTTGCATCTTTTTATTAGTATCTTTGAACATCTTTCTGTATAGATACAGTAAATATTTCTAAATAAAATAAAACAAATGCAGTCACTATGTTGTAATATTGTAAGTATATAT
>JAODUH010000017.1:2018767-2040859 GCA_027564835.1 Typhlichthys subterraneus
TATATTTATATATATATATATATATTTAAGTATATTTAGCATTTGTACATTCTTGCTCACACTGTATCCAGGCAATAAAACCTTTGAATATATTTGGAATTATTTCAACAAAGGCACCTTGAACAGCAATTAAAACACGCACACACCTGCTAGAAATGATGTCGTCAGCATAATGTTTCTGTCCCCCGCTCTGTCACCTCTCTAACAGAGCATCTCCTAATTTACATGAATTTCCATGTCTCCATAATGCATGATGCTCGTCGGTTAGGGGGTCTCTGGAGAATTCCCTCGCAATTATCATCTACCATGGATTCGGGTGAGGGGTCACTACAGTGGGGTTTATCACGATGATGAATACAAGAGGGTTTACCAGTGACTTGGCTTTGCGTAGTTTGTAATTGGCCTCAGACAGCGGTTTGTCCCTGGTGCTGCTCATCGTTCCCTGGTTACCATCGCAGGTGGTTCTGCTCTTCATCTGCCTGGAGACAAATGGTGTGTGTGGTGGCCACACTGTGTGGAGCGTGCTGTAGTTTGTAGGCAATGTGTTTTACTTTTTTATGCATGCGTACACTATATTATACACTATGTACAAAACGCGGCTCGAGGTATGTGTCTTGCTGTTGACCTGTAAGAACAATGCACAAGATGTACGATGCAGTTGCTCTAGCACTGTGGTTAATATCTGATTCCAGTTCTTTAGATTCAGTGCTTGGTAACACAGTAACATTTTAAAGGTGTGTAAGATCTAGTATCATTGTGCGATACTATTTTCAGTAGGACATTTCTGTAGTAGTAAAGTTGCATCATTAGTGTATTGCCTATATCCACTATCTAATCCCATGTTCAACATGTAACACAATTAATCCAAGCGATGTATTCCTGCATCCCCTAAATGTATATAGTTACTATACTGTAACTGCTGTGTTCCAGGCCTGGATGGGCAGAACCAGCCTTACGCTTGCTGGGCCTGTTGGATAGGGTCCAGGTTAGGCAGGTAATTGTAGCGCAGGGTGTCTTTGGGGTGCCTGTCGGCGTGTCTCCACGGTGGGAGAGCAGAGGTCTGCGTCCTCCACCTCCACCCTAAACCTCTTCCGGAGGAGCACCTGACTTGTTGGGGAGCGCGGGGCTCTTCTGACAGCGGGGCCGGGCTTCCAACGCTGACCAACACCGCCTCTGGTACCACCAGCTGCTGCTGGGTGGCCGACGGGGTCTGGGCGGTCCGCGTGCAAACAGAGAGAAATCACACAAACAGATTTATTTAAATGAACACAAAGCTGCTTTGGTATGCATGCTGCGTATGCACACACTTATAGTTCTCCAAACAGAGAAATATTTTAGTTTTGTAAACAGTAATACATTTAGTGTTGAGTGTCCTTAGAAATCATGTGTTTGCCTGTATTGTATACTATGTAAATCCGATCTTCTTGTGCAGTTGGTCTTACTGCACAAGCAGAGCAGCACAGGCCTTCAGAGCACCAGCCACGTAGCTACTGCAGAATTGTACTGTATATCCTATTGTGCACACATGTTGAGTAAAACCTTGATTCACTTAAAAGGTATAGTAAGTCATTCTTGAGAACGCTTCGAACTCAAAAACGCCTCTCCCTTCAATGTCATAGGGTGCTACCTCAGAAGCTCCGCCCCACACATTGGAAACGCATTGCTAGCTAGGGTAGCCTATTGTTGTTGTGAGCGGTGTACGCCGCTTTGTTTCTGTTCCTATTTACGGAGCCAGGGCTGTGTAGAAGTACCAGATTATATTTTCAGCACATACAGATAACGGTAACATAGCGAAATGCGAGAAGATATTGACAAGGGTTATATATATATATATATACGCTGTATATGTATTTTATCCCCTGGTGCTGCACAGCGGCTGGCCACTGCTCCCTTGAGAGATGGGTTAAATGCAGAGAGCAAATTCCGCTACATGTATGTGACAATAAAAGCACCTTTACCTTTCCCTTTGTGTACATACAGTGCTGCAGTTCTAGCTAATAATGTGCTAACAAAGCCTGTCGTATCTGCTGACCTGAGGCCTGCTGACTTGTAGCTCCTCCACTGTGCCTATGTAGTGTTTCTTCCAGACGCCCTGCTCCAGGGGCGTGGGGGAGAAGGTGATACACCAGCTCTGCTTCAGACACTTAGGCATCCACAGCTGGTCCAACTCCACTAGGCTTTTCCAGCGCCAGCACACCTGTTGTCAGGGCACATTGATACTGGTGTAGATGCTTATCGTGGTTGTATTCTCATAGGACGTAACAAGTCTCGCATTTCACACAGGAAATAAACACCCTGTAAACTTAAAGGATCATTTATGGACATTTATCAAACCCTTCTCTTTTCCAACCATAACGGACGTCACGGCAACATGCTCCCCTAATCCCTCATGGACAAGGAACAAAACTTTGTCAGGAGGGAAAGTGTACTTGGGGTTCAAATAACCAAATTGTTCCAAGTTATTCAAAATATATTCCAATGATGCAGTGGTCTCTTGTGTTGAGACAATGGGGGCAGGGCTTGCCTCCTTTGGTGGCCTGTTGGCTCCTCCCAATGAGAACGTGATTGGCTAATTATTACATTGGGACGAACACAGGAGTTAAGCATTGAGCGGCCCCACAAGAGACTCTCTTAACTGATTTTGGTCTGCTGTTGTGGCACATGGTATTCACTGTTGCTGGCAGTGAAGACCATAAAGCTGTTCTAGCATGGGGAGGGAAGCCTTGAAGCCTTGATGCGGCCTTTAGATAGTAGAGGGACACTGGGATTAGGAGATGTCCTGCATCTCCCTTTACTCTGGACGCCAATAGGCCATGAAATATGATTTTTATCCCGTGCCTTATTGTTGACTGTTATGTGTAATCTTTAGACTTGTATAGTGCAATATCCATGAACTAAGGTAGCTCCCTGCTTCCCTCTTGTGGCGAGCAGTGGGTTTTGACTTAATAGTGGTCTCATTTTGCCTAATTTTGCAGTGCTTTATTGAATTGAGTTTTTATATGTATACACACACACACACACACACACACACATACACATGCACGCACACGCATAAACACTTATGTTTATGTGTTATTGTAACCTGCCTTTGGGTGAGTTTAATTTACCTCCTATTATCATTGTAAATTATGTTATTTAACATGAGCTGTTCCTTATACTGTTTCTGATTGGATGTCTAGTAATGCTAGCTAGCATAGGAATTCCAAATAGAACAGAAATATCCAGAAGGTTTAAGCAGGTCTTTACTGTACCTGTGCACTTCGACAGAGGCTGCGAGGATCCAGGAAGGAGAACACGTAAAGGCAAAGGACTCTGGGTAGCAGGCAGGTGAAGTCTGCAGTCTCCGGAGGAAGATTTCTCTTCAGGATGTTGTCAAGGAACTTCAGCTGGTTGACAGAACACCTGGACAGGAAGTCTTGGAGAACCAGCTTCCTCTGAGTGCCAGACCACTTGTCAAACTGACATACAGAATATAGAGCAGAATAGAATAGCAGAATTCATTTTCCAATCCAATTTACAGGGATGAGCAATGCATCATAGATATCAAATACACAACAGGACATGTTTGCATGTCTACAGCATCAATCAGCATGCACACATTTTCCGTATAACAAAGATAACCCAATATTAATGCTTTTGACTTACCCACTTTTCCAATAGGGTTCTTCTCTCAAAAAATAGCTGACAAAGAATTAATAGAGAATTGTATTAGAATCTGAAAGTGTATTTGTCAATATATGAATACACACACATTTTGTAAGTAGACTAAACACATCAGCAATTTAGGATAACCAAACAAACAAAGGACGATGTATTTTATATCATCAACACTAAAACACTAAATCCAATGCAACAGTACGGTACTGGATTTAGATCACTTCTAGCTAAAGCGGTTTTACATATTGTAGCTGCCGATGTGTTGATGAACTGAAGCAAGCCAAAGGCTTGTTTGCATGAAGACATTGAACGGGTCAGAAAAGCAGACTTGATGTGGGTTATGAACGTCATTGCAATATTGAAATCATTAAACAAATAGCCTACAGTTCTAATACGACCAGAAACTATACAAATGGTATGGGAGGCTCCAATGAATCTTATCTTACATTGTTGTTAGTCAGCGTGTGGTTGAGAGGCGTCCAGGCGCTCATTTTGGTCTGTGACTGTAACGTTCTTGGAGCGACCGGCATTTTTCTGCTAAACAGGATCAGACATCACTATGCACATTCATATAGGGTACTGTAATTGAAATTGTCTGATAATAGCCTACTACGACCTAGTGTGTTTTGCACTTGTTATAGGTGGCTATTGGGTATATCTACACACAAGTTATAGTCTGTACCGGTGCGGTAACTAAACTAGCATGAACATGGGACACAAACACACAACCCATGACTTGTCGATAACTCTTGATTGAAACTGTCAATCACTCACCGTTGTTTTCTCACATCCAACATGAAGGCAACTGCCCTACAGTCATAACACTGTCCTCGTTCACCTCATGTGCGGATTATGGTTTAGCTAGTGCTTCATGGACTGCCAGACCTACACAGTTTACTTGTTTCCATAGTAATGCAGGTCTACTGTGCAGCAAGCACAGCCAACCCACCCCCCTTGCGCTGTGTGTGACCGCCAGGCGTTGCTCAGAGCGATAGACTGCTGACGGCTGCAAACACACATATCACAGGAGGGCGCTGCACTGCAATACACCCTTTTAACCTTTTTCTGGTAAGTGCAGATTGGTAGATTATAGCCACGCCGTGTGACTGATACTTTAATGTTTTGCATACACGTTTGGTCTATTTACGTGTGTCTGCTAGAATGACTAAGTTATAATGTATTGTTTTACCTGGCTGGCTTATCAATTAACGGTGGGTTGTCAATATTGATGAAGAACATTTTTAGAGCACTGATGGAACAAAACACTAAAACGTATTCTTCCTTCAGCAGAAGTTTTGCATTCAAAAGGGTCTGCTCGTCCACGAATGCGCGGTTGCGCGCAAAGGGGACATCGTAAACCTGCTGTGAGCAGAGGGAAGGGACGGCAGGGAGGGACATAGAAAGGAGGGGGGGGGCGGTGGGCTATTCAATCACTCATTGTTACTAACTCGAGGAGCGACTAAGACCCCGTTGCCACACGTGAATTGTCGTCGGAACCATTAAGGTAAAGTTAATTTTAAACCTGCGTTTGTGCGCAGAAGATATGGTGGATTTTACGCGAAGAATAGACATCGCCGCCCGATCACGGGGAACGGTGTGCTTGTGTAACACCGGCGCCGACAGATTTAACATGGACTAGGCTGCTATGCATGTCTCTCTATCGGTTGAGCTGAAGTAACCATCATCTTTTGTTCCGCTGCGTTGCATGACATTTTATTCACGAATATGAGCAAATATTTATTTTACTACACGCATTTAAAAGCCCTACGCAGAGCAATACCAGATAAACAACCATTACTTCCCAGTCTGTAGTTTAGGTGGAGCATTTAATTCTCCATAGCAGGAGATGGATATCCGTGTAGCTGTCGAGCAGTCAAAACGCCCATGCACAGGTAGGCGCATACGATAGGCTGTCATTTAAACGTACGTTCGAGACAGCTTGGTTTTTGGCATTCGCATCCCGATTAAAGACCATAAAAGAAGTAGAGTGTATTAAAATACATACCAGATGTGTTTTATAGGCATAATAATACCTTATAACCTAACCTCGTACGACAGGTTTAGGCAATATTTCACAAAATATGTATAATGTGATGATGTAGTTATTTAGATTTCATATTTTCCATATTTTCATCTGCAGCCTGCTTGTCAAAGCAAGATTGGTACTGGACCTTGGTCAGAATCTCTGAAAGGAGCTCGGTGTGATGGAGGGCTTCTGACATGCCCTGACCCAGACTGGAATCTCCACTGAGATGGATGCAGCCAGCCTGTACCATGACCCGGTCTCAGACAGCGTCGGTGTGAGGCAGAGAGGACCGTTGTGACAGACTGACTGCCCAATTCCCTCAGCCAGCCATGTTGAGGCTGCAACAGTAAATCTCCGAGGGGCCTTTCTAAAACACAAAAGACGAGTCCCCGGGGGCGAGTGTAACGTTACACGAGGGTCTCTGTTGCTCCAGTCGCCCACACCCGTCCGCCATGGGTCTCCTGTGGGCGCTGTCTGTGTCCATGCTGGCGGCCAGCGTGGCAATCCCCATGGATGCGGCGGCGGGCAGCCACAGCATGTTCACCTGCGAACCCATCACCCTGCGCATGTGCCAAGGGCTGCCCTACAACGCCACCTTCATGCCCAACGTGCTCAACCACTACGACCAGCAGACCGCAGCTCTCGCCATGGAGGTAAACGGCTAGGCTCACACTGACAGCATTTAGCAGTACGCTTTAATCCAAAGCCACATAACATTAGTCAGTAGTAGAACAGGTCTGCACCAGTTGTGCGCAACCAACAGTCTGTTAGCATAGTGACAGCAACAGCATGTCCTCAGGGCTAACTTAGCTATACACAATCTATTAATGCACCATACAATTCCCAGGTATACTACCAACATAGTGAAAGGTGTTTGAAACGTTGTGCACGCCCAGTTTCTATTATGTTGGTCTCTGTTTCATTCTTCCTTCTTTAACTATGGATATGGGGCACACAATGGCTAATTGGCTCATATGATACAGGTACAAACATGTTCGGTGTGCTTGGCTTTTGTTTGAGGAAGCTAGTTACGTTTTATGTTCATATTCTGTGTTCATGTATTGTCCGATGGGCCTGTTCAAAGTAAACTTTGATATAGTTCAATGTGCTTGCTCAGCATGTTTTCCTGCCACGGTTTATTTCCACTCTCCTCCTGTAATGCTCGGAGGTTGGGGTTGGGTTCAATGCAAGACAGCCACGCACATTTAATA
This sequence comes from Typhlichthys subterraneus, assembly GCA_027564835.1. Lineage (NCBI taxonomy): Eukaryota > Metazoa > Chordata > Actinopteri > Percopsiformes > Amblyopsidae > Typhlichthys > Typhlichthys subterraneus. The sequence goes on from JAODUH010000017.1 coordinate 2,025,662, forward strand.
AACAAACAGGCAGGAGAACAGGTAAAGAGCACTTACATGAAACAGTCCTTGACCAACGACTGGGGGGGTGGGGGGCACAAGGGCTTAAATACGCAGGTGAAACACAAGGTGCAGGATTAACACAACATGCAATGAACAGTGACATTGAGCAGAGCTGGAAACACAGGAACTATGACAAGACTAACAGACTAGGGACTCAAGACGGTTATTGTGGTTGGGTGGATTATGGCTGGATTCCAGTGTTTAACCAACGGTTTATCGCCTCCTGTAGATTATCTGTAGATTCACCGCCTGTTCTGTTATCCTCTTTAAAACATACTAGGCTGCCGTTTAAACATGGTGCAGATGCCTGACCATATGTTTGTCCCATGTAGAGCGTCCCCTGTAGTGTCTGTCTCCTGGGCCATCATAATTGTCTGTCTGTCTGTCCCATCTCTGCCCTCTAACCTCTTGCTCATCCTCTTGCCCAACCCCCACCTGGCACAGTGAAGATGAAGTTTAGAGTCCTGCTTGGCCATCTGTGCTCTGCCCCTGTATGGCTCACGCACGCACGCGCGCGCACAGACAGACAGACAGGCAGACAGACAGACAGAGGAGGAAGTAGAAAGCTGACCGGAGGAGTGATGTGCTTTAACAATCCAGGGTTGGTGGCGTGATAAACTCACGCCACGCAGCCCTGGATCGCCACAGCGCCACAGCTGTTTTCACTGAGAGAGAGAGCTGTGTTCAGCAGGGGGACGCATGCAAACACCAACTGTCTGCTCACTTGTGTTCTGTTCACTGTGATCATCTTGCATTTGTTCACTGTATGATGTTTTCTTCTGAGAGCCTGCAGGTGTTGGGGAATGTATGCCAAGTCTTTGGGAATTGCATTGCTCGGGCTTATTGTCATTCTAGGCTAACAAATGAGTTGTTAGGTTTAATTACTGTTTGCCACAGATATGTTCTAAACCAGGACTGTGTTGTGTTGAGGCCAGATTAGGGTTTTATGCTTAATTGAAGTGTGTGAATGCACAGAACAGAATGCATTTGTGTTCTTCAGATGGTGTTCATTTCGATTGGTCATGGGGCTGCAATTAAGTCTCTCTTAGCACCGGGAAATGCTGGTTGGCACTGGAAAACACATGAAAATCCAATAGCTTGCAAATAACAGACATGGCGCCTCTATCTCGCTGTTGTCGTCCCCATGGCTGTGTTTAAGTTCAGTCCATGGGAGAATTTGGAGTCTATAAGAGGCTACGGGCGGCCAAATGAGAATTGACACTTGATTTTAAAGGGAATTAGGTATACTGAATAGGCATGATAATGATGATGAATGCCTTGCACCGTGGAGAAACTGGGAGTTGGATGCATACCAATGCCTGTGGTTATTTCCAGTCTTTGTTGAAGCCCCCCCGAAGTGTTGCGTTTTTGAAATTGCATGTCTGATTTTCGAGGGATTCTTTTCTGCATAATTTGACAGGATTAACTGTCTAGGGGCTTTGTGTATTGGGAAAATGTAATTTATGAAACCAGTGTGTCATCCCCTTCGTTCAAATGGTTAATTTTCCTGCTTGTACTTTGGCACGGTACAGTGACAGTTGACTGTTTACCGTATGGGAGATACATGTGCCAATAGGCTGCATTCACAGAAGGAAATATATTTTTTGTTTTGTTGTCTTTTGAGCAGATCCTTTGATTTCAATAGATCTAAATTCTGTGAGGTACCGAATTACTTTAATGAACGAATTACGTTAATTCACTGGTTAAAATTCATGTCAGTTATGGTTGACTGTGAAATGACCCCCTAGATAAAGTGGGCCAGCAGTCTCAGCGCTGGGAATAGGCTATTTCTGTGTGGTTTTCCTAGGATGAGTGGGAGCCGGTGGGAGCAGGCCAGATTTGACTGGCATGAGAATAACAAGATGATTAAACCTTTATTTAGAGGTTGATGAACCTGTTACAGCCTGAACTATAGTACAAACAAAACAATGAATTAATTAGATACAAGATGACATTATTATTGCAAGTGAGAACAATAATATTTGTCCTCCACATATAACACATCTTAAATATTACATTTGAAGACCAATCCTAACCTAACCACTGGAAAAGCTAAATGATGCTTTTTTTTTCTTTGAATGCTTGAAACATAACATGATCGTAAGCCATGTTTTTACAGGCTTTCAAAATAAGGTTGACTTGTCATTGAATTGTCTGCTCTCAGAGAGGCTAAGGTCAATTCAAAATGAATGCAAAATCATATTCAGTTTTTTCTTGGAAGTGATGGGAATACAGTTAAACATATCATGCTGTGTCTTGCCTTCCTTATGTTTGTAGTTAAATCAATATTTTGCTACATTTTTTACAATGGAGAGTTAAATTGTTTGTGGCATCTGTGTAGTGCTTATTATCTATAGCCACGTTAATAGCCTAAAAGAAAACACCAAAGCATTTATACTAGTTACATTCACTATATTGTGGAGGGAGGGTATGGGACCATCTAGTCCTCATTTCCTCCTCTTTCTGGGTCATTTAGTGAACGTCACGTCTCACATTACTCTTTGGCTAGATACACTGTGTCCTGTTACACCTTGTTGTATAGCACACCCGGGGTACCCTCCCACCTGCTTTCAATGGGCCAGTAAAGTGAGTGAAGGGCTGTGTATGTGTTTGTGCATCTCTGGAAAATCTGCTGATCCAGTTCTATGACCGCTGACGGGCACTTAAATGTGCCCGCATGTTGCGCTCACAACACACACACGCTTCTAAACATGCTTGGGGAGTATAGTTGCTTAATAATGTCCTTGCAAGCAGTGCGTGCATACACACACACACACACACACACACACACACACACACACACACACACAGTGGTCTGATAAGAGTAACCCAGCGTGACCCAGGCCATAATAGAGCCTCTTGTTTCATTTAATGTCTAACACTGTGTTAGTTGGCTTCTTACTGAATGAGGATCACATTCAGAGACCGATGCCAGTGTGTGTGTGTATTCAAACACGACCAGTGTAGAAGGGTTTTCACACACTACCAGTGAATGACATGGCTGATTCTGTGGCCGGCTTCTCTCTCTCTCTCTCTCTCTCCCCCTCTCTCTCTCTCTCTCTCCCCCTCTCTCTCGTCTGCGCCCTCCCCCTCTAATGCCGGCCACAACGGTTGCCTGGGAAACGTTCCGCAATTGTGCCCTTAACAAAGGGGTGGGGTGGGGGGCTTTCTTGCCTCGCGGGAGGTGGTCCCCTCCACCCCGAACCCTGACCTCCTCTTCATCCCCCCCCAACACACACACACAAACATATTGCTGATGCATTGGCCGTCGCCATGGCGCGCATCATAGACGATAAGAGAGAGGGAGAGAGAGACAGAAAAGCCATGCAGAACAGAGGTAAAGATGAGAGGGGGAGTAAACGGAGAGGAGAGGGTGAGAGAGGTGACTGCATGGTATTTGAAAAAGAACAAATCACCTCAGACCAGTTGGCCATGATGGGCTCTATTATTCTATGATTCATCCATCAACTGGATCCCAGTGACCACACTGAGTTCAGGCTTTGTGAAGCAGAGTCTAGAAAGCCCTAATAACTCTAGCATTACGGAGACGCGCTCGACACAAAACCCCAAACACACACATGAACCATCTATCTTTAAAGGTGTATTAAGCGTTCATTGCTGAAAAGTGATTATTGCACTCTATACTGCCCCTAGTGACAGAGATGCTAACCGCAGGAACCTTTATGAAGCAATAGATGGCTAGTTTCTACCTTGACACTATTTGAATATCCACCTCAAATTAGGGTACATAACCGAAAATATATTTTAAGATATATAATATAATGCTGTATAAAGTATAAGTAAGTATTCCATGTCCTTTTTGTCTGTCTTAACTGTGTGTCTGTGTGAGACATAATATCATCCCACATATCTGCAGAGCTCAGATCTCATAAATAATTCCCATGAATACGTAATGACATTAGCAGGGGTTTGTGAAAGCGAATCAGCGTTAGCGTAACGTCCCCGAGGTCTGCGGGGATTCAACAGAGTTGTGTATATTACATGCTTGATGCTTCTCAAAACAGCTGAACACCCTCGCGTATTGAACCAAGCAGCGGTTCACCAGCTGTTTCCAGGAGGGGTCCCGTCATTGAATCTCTGTGTGTGTGTGTATGTGTGTGTAGTATACATAGCATACACATTGGCTCCTGCAGTTGGTTTGCTAGTTGTATGGACTGCATAGTGCCCCGCCCACAATGACTCACACGGCGATAACGTCGTCAGTAAATGCTGTGAATGTAATGCAGAGGCGGTGGGACGGTGGTAAGCAGGAGATGGAAGGGAGGAGACGATGCCTAATGCATTTTGTGAGGCAACTGAAGTCTAACTCCATTAGGGAATGATGTATGCTACATGTATGGTTGATGTAGTAAGGCCTTTAATGCTATATGTTAATGGAGGGATTGAAAATGAACAGAAAAACGAAAAGCTCTTGATAAAATAACAAATGCAGATGAATGGCATGAGGGATATATACATTGAGGGGAAAACCAAATACATTTCTCTCCATACATGTAGCAGGAACTCGGCTGAGGGGTTTACTCACTCTGACAGGGCACTTGGATGAGATCATGTAACACACTGGTAATAAAGGACAAACAGGCGGAGGGTGCTAAAACTCTTTGCTACCCCCCAGAGACACATGGGATGAAATTAGATTCTCGGGGTGAGAGTCTATTTCATCAGCTCATCTGGAATGAGAATATGTCACGCTATTGTGGTGGTGTTTCACTTTTTCTTTATTTTTATATTATTTTTAATTGTATACTTTTTTCCTTTTTTTTTAAACTATAGCAATTCATAACATATTTTTGTGCTGGCATAGTAGATGATTGCTTAGTGAAATGATGATACATATTAGGCTGTTGCATTAATAATATGAGTTTGTGCCACAGCCTTAGTCTTTGTAAACAATACGGAAGCCCCCCTGGGTGCGTCTCTGTTGTACCTATAGAGCGATAGACTAACGTTTGTACGTAGAACTAATGCGGAGCACCGCTAGATAGCTATCATAGTGACGGAAGGCTTATAGATCTTGGCTAATAGGCACATTTCGAGGAAGATCTCTGGAAGAACAGTTATCAGTTTAAAAAATGTCCCAAAATAGGCTCACATCTCATTCGCAACTAGGGATGTGCACGATTACTTGAATATTAGAATATTCGAAATTACGTTAGTATTTGAAAACTTGTTTAGAATAACTAGTTCAATAAAAAATTAATTATAAAATGTAGCGTTCTTTGTGTCGTGTATTTTATAAGACTTTTGATGTTCTAAAAAGTGTTTCAACATGTGAAGCATATCTTTATCATATATATATAAAAATGTTTTCAATGTACGTTTTTACTTATTAAACCCCAAAGTAGGCTAGATGTTATTGTAGGCCTACACGGTTTAAGAGCCTACTCGTGAAGAGTTCAATGTCTTTTCCTCATGTTGAATAAATGTATCTTGCATTTAATTATTTTGTTTATTTGACTGTTAATTATTCTAATAGCAGTCACAATCCTGGTCAGTAGCCTGAGTTTACTGAATGTGTTGCACCATCATGTAAAGCTAATTACATAGCATTAATCGAGTATTCAAATATTAGGAGAAAAAAAGGGATATTATTCGAATAGTGGAATCATTTCAAATGCCCATCCCAAACAGCAGTTCCTAATGAAACGCGGTGAGTCCAATTTGTCCAAAAACGATCTCGGTTAAGATCTTGGTTAATGACAGGCATGCAAATGTCCCTAAATTACCCTCTGCATTAGAACAACACTAGGCCTAATATGTCCGTAGCCGGAACACGTGGCGGGGATTTTGCCACTTAACATATATTCTTGTCATAATCACATTCACTGTCATCACCTAGGAGTTTCTCCGTGACCTTTTCCTGACCCCTTGTGCCGGAAGGTGCTTAAAGCGCTTGTCAGGCTGTGCTAAAACTGTGTTTATATGACACAGGCTGTGACAATGGCATTTGTATGTAGACGCTTTGTAGTTCCAGGGCCAAGGCTAACAGCCATTCTAATCCTTTTTACGCAGCGTTGTGACGTGCGGGTGGCATGCTAACGATGACAGCCTGCCAGAGAGAGAGAATTGTGCCACTGCTGTTTGTCTAATTGTATTCTATATTATTTCCCTTTTTATTGTACCAGGAAAGTCTCCTTGAGATAGATTATTTACATTATAGACCTGGCCAAGAGAGCAGCTCATTTGAAAGACATTACAAGTACCGTGAAAATTCCATACAGTAAAATATGAGGCCCAGGGTCATGAATACAACAATGTATACAATACATGGGAGATGTTTCTGTGGAAAATTCACTTACGGTGTGAAATCCAACATTCTGGTTCAGGCTATGTTCACATAACCAGTGAGTTTGTATGATCACACTAGTCAGCAGTATTGTTTTTTTAATCAAGTATTTTCCTATTTAACTCTTACTTTTAACTGGGTTTAACCTTTTGTTTTAGTTAGTGTTTATTATGATTGGCTATCTGATTGAGAATAGGAGGATAAATCAAAAAATGACATCTTGGTGTTTGACGCCCTTGTGTTACACAGTAGGGTTACGAAGAGTATTTTAGCTAAATGCCGTCCAAAATTAATCCATTTCTAGGTGCCTTCAGACAACACAACTGACCACAGAGCTGGCAAAACACACATACAGAACATTTTATGATTCTGGACTGTATCTACTCCACCTGGACTTCATTGTGGAAAATTAGGTCGAGCTTGAATTAACCTTCTGCCTGTTTTCTGCCTGCAGGAACGTGTGATCACCATAGTGTTGGCTGCCCCATTAATATAACCATCCCTGTCCAATTGCCCCCTGCCTGTAATCCTTTCCCCCTTTTTCGTAAAGACCAAGGTCTCTTTGGCTCTTTATGAAACACATCCAGTAAGATAAGATAATAAGATAATCTTTTATTGTCATTGCACAGAGATCCATACAATGAAATTGGAGGTTTCCCAACATAAGGTGCATTTACACATGCGTAGAACACATGCACAGACACAGAAGCATGCCAGATCCACACACCTGCCCCTACGGAGCATGTATGCACTGCCATAATCACCATGTTGCCCTCCTGCACACAGCTCCTGCATATAGTCCATTCCTACAGGGATTTGCATATTAAAGACACGGGCCCCCAGGGGCTCTCTGTGTGTGTGTGTGTGTGCGTGTGCGTGCGTGTAATGTGTTGGAAACCGTTCATGTGTTCGGGTGTTAATAATGTGCTGAAAACTATGTGTGTGTGTGTGGTTTAATGTGTTGGAAACTGTTTGTTTGTGTGTGTGTGGTGGGGGGGGTTTAATGTGTTGGAAACCGTTCACGTGTCCGGGTGTTAAGAATGTGCTGGAGCCGGTGTGTGAGTGTGTGTGCGCGCGCGCGCTCAACAGTATGTCACTCACAGCGTGGTCTTCTCTCAACACAGTAGATTCTGTCAGCTACAACCGCCCCACCCCAAATACGGTACGTGTGTGTGTGTGTGTGTGTGTGTGTGTGTGTGTGTGTGTGTAGTGGAGCTGCGGGGGTCACCAGGCCTTGTTCTCCTATAGAAGAGGTTTGGGGGAGGGGCTGTGTGAGATTATATGAGGGGGCTGGTTGTCAGGCAAGGGGACTGTGGTTGTTGCTAGCTCATCTCTAGAAACAGTGTCAATACAGTACGCTCCACCCCATAATGCGACGTTGTGGTCCTTTAGCTGTTTGTAATGGACGCTTGTCCTTGTCTGTAGGATGCTTGACATTTTATCATGCTTATGTTTTCTGCATTTTCTCTACTACTCTGTAGCGTGGCGTCCATTGTGGATACCTCCCACATTAGATAGAATAATGAATGCGGCTGTAGCATTAGCCACATTCATTAAGATGTGACTAGACATGACGAGGGTACTAGTGCACAATGTGTGTTTCATCTGTCCTGTATTAACTGTGTCACTATACTGGAGGTACATGTACCAAAGTCAATAAAGTGTCACAATGCATGCTCTACAGATTGTTTTAATATAAAATATACTAATATGTTTTGTGTCATCAGAGAATGACAAATTATAATTAATACCAGATCTGCACAAATATTCCACAACATCTACAGTGGATATGTGTGAAGTGTTCAGCTCTGGACATGCTAGTCTGCCTAAACACATGAATAATAGTTATAAATAAGTTCTATCTTAGTTCTTAACCTTCCCTCCATCCCGCTATTTTCAGTCCACCATGCGGAAATTAAACTTTCACTATTTGAGGTAGCCATGAAAACTGCCCGCACAGAAAGCTCTGTGGCATACATGTAAATAACAGAAATTTACATATGTTTGTATTTGACACATGTTGTATTCCTGATATTGTGTGATGTACAGAACCGTGGGTTTCAACATCATTTTACATCTCATTTTATGAGATTATTCCAGAATTTTATTTTTTGTGATAATACTAAAACCTGCGTTATTATTGTTTATCCTAAATACAATATAGTGTATTTCTTAGTATCTTATTTGTGTCGCACAATATCTCGTAGTCCACTGTGTGCACACAAACATGCGTTCGTACCTAGTCTGTGTCTCCCCAGCAAACAATGTGAAGCCTCTATTTCATATTGCATACATTATTCCCCCTCCCCCACAGCCATTCCATCCCATGGTGAACCTGCAGTGCTCCCGGGAGCTGAGGATGTTCCTGTGTGCGCTGTACGCCCCCGTGTGCACGGAGTACGGCCGCGTGACCCTGCCCTGCCGACGCCTCTGCCTGCAGGCCCGCAGCGACTGCTACAAGCTCATGGACATGTTTGGCCTCACCTGGCCCGACCAGATGGACTGCGGCAGGTTGGTGGGGGGTGGGGGAAGCGCAGCCCTTAGCCGGGATTAGCCGGGCTCCTGCGGTGGGCGTGCCACCCAGCCCTTGCAGTTGATTGATTGTTATCTGGAGCTTGTCTGTCTATCTATCTGCTGGAAGAGGAATGCACTGGAGTGCCTTTTAGCTTGCCTGCTTTATTTTAAATTTATTTTATAATAATTTACATTTACATTTATTTTAATTTAAATTATATTTATTTTTATTCAATAATAATAATATTGTGTGTGTATATATATATATATATATTACATTACACTGTGTGTGTGTGTGTGTGTCTATATTTTTGTGTAATCAGTTAAGATCAAATTATGTACAATGAAAACCTAGCAAAAGTCAAGTACCGCTTGTGGGGAACAGGATAGGGGAGAAAGAAAAGAAGGCAAAAAATAATATTTAAGAATAAAAATTAAAAAGGCAATGTGTGCACTATACAAACGAGAAACGCACCAATGTATGTGTGTGTGTTGCTGCTACTGCAAAGTAACTGATGATATTCCTTAGGTTCCCAGACTGCGACGAGGCCTACCCACGTCCCGCGGACCTCCTGTCCAGCTCGGAGAGCACCGGCTCAACCGTCTCGGTGCAGCGGGACTACGGCTTCTGGTGCCCCCGCGAACTCAAGATCGACCCCGACCTGGGCTACTCCTTTCTGGGGGTGCGCGACTGCTCGCCCCCCTGCCCCAACATGTACTTCCAGGGCGAGGAGCTGGCATTCGCCCGCTACTTCATCGGCGTGGTGTCCATTGTGTGCCTGTCGGCCACGCTCTTCACCTTCCTGACGTTCCTCATCGATGTGTCGCGCTTCCGCTACCCGGAGCGGCCCATCATCTTCTACGCCGTGTGCTACATGATGGTGTCCCTGGTGTTCTTCCTGGGCTTCCTGCTGGAGGACAGGGTCTCCTGTAACGCGGCGAGTCCCGGGAGGTTCAGAGCGTCAACGGTGACGCAGGGATCCCATAATAAAGTACGTCTTCACACAAGCTTCTGGTTTTGGTCTGTTGTTGCGGCCAGGCTACATTGACCGCGTATGCTAAAGATAGCGCTTCTAGAATAATCAATGGAACCGGCTGCACTAGTAAGAGAGCAGCACTAGAGATGCGGCGTCTATTTAAATGTTTTACTCGAGGTGTACGCAGCAATTTTACATAGAAATGGGTCATAAGCTGTCTATGATTATTTTTAAACCGAGCTACCGGTAAACAGGAAATGATTATCCGTACGTGTGCAGCAGGTGTAGCCAGCCAATCATCAGTTTGTTGTTCAGTGTTACATTGTCTTACAGTGTTTTCATCAGTATTTTCTAAATTAAGTCTAAATATACTGGAGAACCTTCCAGAACCACGTTCTGCTCGTGCTTGACGTCCTCCCACCCTCCAGGTGTGCACCCTGCTTTTCATGGTGCTGTACTTCTTCACCATGGCGGGCAGCGTGTGGTGGGTCATCCTGACCGTCACCTGGTTCCTGGCGGCCGTGCCCAAGTGGGGCAGCGAGGCCATCGAGAAGAAGGCTCTGCTCTTCCACGCCTGCGCCTGGGGGCTGCCCGGGGCGCTGACCGTCACGCTGCTGGCCATGAACAAGATCGAGGGCGACAGCGTGAGCGGGGTGTGCTTCGTGGGGCTGTACGACGCCACGGCGCTGCGCTGGTTCCTGCTGGCTCCGCTGTGTCTGGACGTGATGGTGAGTGGAGGAGGGGTGGGGGTCAATGTCGTATTATCTTATAAACATTATCATTTGGTTGGCCTGTTTGATTTTTTAAAAATATTTTGTTAAAGGCAGTTTAATGTTCCAATTAATGGAGCCAGAGCTGTGTAGAAGTACTGGCTTTATTTTTTTCAGCACGCACACTCTCTTTCTCTCTCTCTCTCTCTCTCTACATGATGGTAATGTCTGACTGCACCCCCCCTCTCTGCACTCAGGTGGGCGTGGCCCTGTTGCTGGCGGGCATCGCGGCGCTGAACCGCGTGCGCATGGAGATCCCTTTAGAGAAGGAGAACCAGGAGAAGCTTGTGAAGTTCATGATCCGCATCGGGGTGTTCTCGGCGCTCTACCTGGCGCCGTTGCTCACTGTGTTGGCCTGCTACCTGTACGAGGACAGCCACCGCTCCGTCTGGGAGACCACCTGGGTCCAGGAGAGGTGCCGCGAGTACCACATTCCCTGCCCCTACCAGGTGAAATGCTATAACTAGAATAGCTAATGTGGTTAAGCTATAGCGAGTACCACATTCCCTGCCCCTACCAGGTGAAATGCTATAGCTAGAATAGCTAATGTGGTTAAGCTATAGCGAGTACCACATCCCCTGCCCCTACCAGGTGAAATACTATAGCTAGAATAGCTAATGCAAGTAAGCTAAGATAGCATAGCACACATGTAGGTTAGCTATAGCTAGTATATTGGCTAACATTTGTTAGCTATACTAGCCCTAGTCTTGCAAAGCCAGATTTACTTGTGTAAATCTGGGACTTGGATAACTGCATCAAGATCCGCCTACTTAACAGGAGTGGTATTTTGACTGACATGCACAACAACCAACTACAATACCTCAATGTCAAATTCAAATGTCAAATTCAAACGTCAAACTTATACAGAGGATTTTGTTGAAAAACGTAACAACAAGCCGCTGGGTGTTTTCATGTAGGCTATTGTATATCTGTTAGATAAGTAGGGTACGGTTACTGCTTAAAATAATTCTAACAACTGAAATGAGTAAATAAAGCATTCCACTAGCATTGCACCGGAATTAGGGATATTAACTTGTGAGTGACAATGCTAACAGCCACATTTAAAATAGAATGTATAGGGATTTACGCTAACTTCCGGGGACTATTTTGAGCCTCTGTTGCTGTGGAAAAACGGTCCATTGAAGTGAACGGAGATGGCGCGACTCTCTCTTTACATGGCTCTGGACTACACTAACCACAGCTCTCTATATCACTCATCCCATGGCATAGTGTTATCCAAGCGCTAACATGCAAAGCGCTCCTGGTAGCCAAGAAACCTTAAAACGCACTTCAGCAGGGAGAGGTCACTCCAGTCCATGATCCCACCTCTCTTGCAGAGCAACAGCAGAGATGTACTCTATACAGGTCGAATGAGTACAGATGCATAACGCATGTTTAGACAGAGATGTGCACCTTTTCATGGGCATATTTCCTTTTTACACAAGCACAAAGGAGTTGACTCTCAAGTTACTCATCTGCGCTAGCAGGAGCACTTCAGAGAGCTGCAGTGGCCTCCAGCTAAAGCACATACATGCTCTCCCACTCATCTGCCCTAGCTGCCTGTTAATATTTCAGCCGTGTTTTTCCTTCCTCGTCGCTCCACCCAACCAGGGCTCGCTGCACATGAGAGCACCTGTGTTAGACCACACAGGCCTGTTGTGTTTCCTGTTTGAACTGGGGTTTGTTTTCTGGGATGGTAGGAGAGAGGTGCACAGGAGTTGTTATGTGGAAGGTTTCCAACCCGTTAAAAAACACTGACGACTAGCTAAGAACAACTTATTTTAAGAACATCACATAAAACATTATGTATTTACAGTAATACAACGCATGAATTGCTATGGTGAAAAGATTATCTTTAGATGATCTAATGATTCAGGCAACCAACTAAAATGAAGAACATTTATGTTATTATATATGATTAGACATTTAACAGAGGACAAATGTTTACTAGAAGGCCCAGTTATGGTTACTTTCATTACCCATAACTGTACAACACATTTATTGTTATTATTATTTATCTAATATTATTTATCTAAGAAAGGCCATATTTTTTCATTGCTTGATGAAAGACACTTACTTAACAATAGGCCTAGTAATAATAGGTTTTGCGATGTGAAGCAGATCCTGATAGTCATTGGTTTGATCCAAACAGATTTTATTCCCACAAAACAGGCAATAGAGGAGTAGCTCACCATGGGAACTGAACAAGTTCATCTTTGTAGTATATTTTCATGTGTGCTAATGGGACAGACCCTTTATTATTCAAGAATTCTAACTTGATAATACAGTAGCTCTTGGATCTGAAATTACCTCTACTAATATATTACTTAATTAACACATATAAACATAAGTACACATCAATTCTGCATCAATGTAGGGTGGAAATGTATTTTTATTTAAAGGAAAACATTACATACAGGAACACTGACACAATTAATAAAAATATATGGAATGCAGAAAGGGTTGTCAAACATATGTATTACTTTAGGCATAGGCCTCAACACACAGGCATGATTTAGTCTACTCTTCTGTCCTTATTTCTGTGGGGGAAGTACATTATATATACATTTACTTTTAGTATTTGCGGCTATCTTCCGGGAACTATTTTGAGGCTCCATGATCCGCCATTGCTGTGGGGAAAAATAAAAACCTTTCATTGGAGTGAACGGGGATCATGCGTCTCTCTTTATGCATGGCTCTGGCCGTACCCATCTGTCCCAGTAGACACCTGAGTGTGTGTGTGCTGGTACTCCCAAGCTAAACCCTGCTAGCTCATAGCCTTGTTCTACAGTGCAGTGCTAATCCAGTGTGTCGCTTCTGCTGGAGCAGAACATGTGAGGTCTCACTGCCTCACCTCACACTGCAGCAGATGCTAACAGCTAATGCTGCTAACTCATCACAACACACACTCTATAATGATGCACCCCTGCCCTTTAAGTTCCAATTATCTCGCACACGCACAAACACACACACACACACACAATGCTGTTAGTGTGGTTTTGACTGGGCCAGGCAGAGTTGCAGGGCTGAGCTCTCCTCACACAGATGGAGGAAGATAACAGGGACTTGGTAATAGAAACAACAATCTCCTTCAACTGTCAGAGGTTAGCTGGAGATGCCAGCTTTTAAGCTTCCATGTCAGTAGTAGCTGTGGAGATTGATGTAAAAAAGAAAAGGAAATATGCTCTCATCCCTCTGTAACACTACCTGTTATCTAACCATAACCCACAAGTATATGAATATCTCATATATTGTAATTGTATACAAAGGCTTTTTAACGCTAAATAAAATGAAGTAGTGCATAGATGCACCATGAACCCATCCAAGCCTTCACACCGACACTACAACTATAAAATTGTGAATTGTGAAGCTTTTGAGTGATATTAAGAAATTAATGTTTAACTAAGGGCTTACAAACACTGAGAACGGGTCAAAACAATGGACATATCATTTTTAACAGTTTTAGCTTTACTGTTGTTTTTTTTCTTTCTGTGTTGTAGAGAGGCAGGTCAGATCCTCAATCTAGCTGTAGCCCCAGGGAAAGACAGATACATACACACAGACAAACAGACTTGGGCATGGCTTTGAAACACTACTATACCACTACGGTCGTAAACATACAAAATGTACCGTACTGTGTAACACAAACCTCATTGTGTGTGTGCGCATATACGCCCCCAGGTGGAGAAGACGAGCCGTCCAGACCTGGCCCTGTTTCTGATCAAGTACCTGATGATGCTAATCGTAGGAATCCCCTCCATCTTTTGGGTGGGCAGCAAGAAGACCTGCTTCGAATGGGCCAGCTTCTTCCATGGCAAGCGACGCAAAGAGTACGTATTGGAAGCCGACCGGTGACGTGTTTTCACACGCACGGCACACACATAGCGGTAGGGCTGTGTGCGGTGTTTCTACAGTCACAAAGGAGTGCATTACAGACACACAGCCAAATACATATCAATATAAATCTATATGCAGGCTGAGCATGGTCCATTCAGCACCAGATACCAAACCACTTGAAGCTGCATCGGATAACATTTCTATGATGAAATATTAGCTTTGAATTGCCATTCTTAATTTATATTGGCCCTAGTGAAAGCAACAGCATAACATGACACCTTTTGGATTTCTCTTTGCTGTCAGGGAAGTCATTTGTGCATTCAGGCGAATATTAAAGCTAAGTGGGTCTGCGGTTTTCACTAACACAGTGCAGTTGCGTCAGTCGACCAGAGTGGCCGCCACTTGCCAACAACTTGCCTTAAGTGTATTCATATAGGCCTTAATCACATTACCGTCTCAAAGGGCTGTTCAACGGCAACGTTCACATGGAAAACAAACCACATCCCCATAACAAGCTGTCCAGTGTAGTGCAGGAACACAGGCTCTCTCATACCTTCCTCTCAGAGCATTAACCTTCTGTACCATCGCCTCTGACTCCTCTATCCTCTTCCTCCAACCCACCTCCTTCCCCTTGTCGCTCCCCACCTTCCTGCGGCTCTCCCTACCCACAATCCCGCTCTCTCTCTCTCTCTCTCTTTTCACCTTATCCCACCTCTTCTCTCCAACACCAGCCCAGGCAGCTGTGTCACAA
>JAODUH010000017.1:2046606-2063304 GCA_027564835.1 Typhlichthys subterraneus
CCCCCCCCCCCCCCCCCCCCCCCCCCCCCCCCCCCCCGTTCGTTCCTATATTGTACACCTTTCCGAACAAGCACACACTCCTCGCTCAAACGTACGCAGCACATCCACACTACCTGTTTGAGGGCATTTCGGCCAACGGGGGAAAATAAGTGTTGTATAAAGGAACGGATATTAAGTAGGGGCCGGTGGTGCAGCTTTATGGGCAGTGTGTATGTATATGTGTGTGTGACTGTGGCTGGGGGTGTATTTCAGCAAGGTATGATTGGCTGAGCCAGGGCGGCCCAGAGGGGCGTGGCGGCAGACAGGGATTGGAGTCCTGTGCCTGTGTCGGCTGGCTGGCGGGCGGGGCTCATGTGTCCCAGGCCATGCGGTCTGTGCTCTCCAGGGACAGGGACTTGGTTTTGTGGGGCGACGCCGGGCTGGGGGGGCTGCTGAAGGTGGAGCTGTTGGAGGCCGTGGAGTGGCGGGGGGAGTCCGAGTCCTACGCCGGCCGATAGACAGAGAGACAGATGAAAGGAAGAGGGGGGGGGAAGAGCACAGACAGAGTGGGGGGAGAGAGAGGAGCACCAATCAGATGGTTATCTTACTAAAATGCAATGGGGGGGGGGGAGACGACAACACTGTGCATTATTTATATACAGTATATATATATATAAATAAAGACAGCAGCCTTTAAATGATTGCCTGAGAGTTATTCTGCGTTCCCCAGTGTGACGTTACCGTACTTTCTGCTTCACGAGCGAATGTGAGTGTGCGGCTCAATTGACCATACTGTTGTTCAGTTAACAAGAAAACAAACTAATCTCTCAGGGGTTAATAAAAACTTGCAAAAACAAATGGTCCATATCCTACTTCAACAGAAGGAATGTTGCATGGCCTATCAGCCAAATAAATAAGCTGCATGTATGCATGTTGTAGGTTCTCTGTTCCAGTGGGAATGTACTCGAGTGGGTAATGAAATGATCCCATGTGTCGTATTACCCCAACACATTTAGGTTAATACTGTTAAAGATAAAAACTGAGTAGTTGGCTTCTCTGTATCATGCAATGGATGCTAAACTAGAATGCAAAAAAAGTATATATTATATAATCATGAGGACATCTTTGTTTAAAGCCTCATGACAAACTCTTAGCAGGCAGACCTTAAAATAAACACTTCCACTTTTTGAAGAAAGGAATATGCAGAGATAGAATTAAAATGACAGAAAATCTAATTCTGGGGAAGGATGAGAAACATATCAGAGCCATGTAAAGAGAGTCGCGCCACCTCCGTTCACTCCAATGGACAGTTGTTTTTTTTCACAGCAATGGTGGATCGTGGAGCCTCAGAATAGTTCCCAGAAGATAAACTATATTTTAAATATAAATCTGTGCATTTACTGACTACTAATTACCCAAAAATGTAGTTATATGTCTGTATACATGTATTCAAACTGCCCACCGAGCACTTCCGGGAACTATTTTGCCATAGGTTTTGCCTCTCCGTGAACCATGCGACTGTTGACAATTTTGAACTTCCGTTGACGTAACTCTCTTTCTTCTGGTACATATACAGTATATAAAGAAATACAGTGGGTGAATGGAGGCTTCTTGTCTTTATAGCAGGACAAGGCTCTCTGATAATTAAATAATAAAATGTTTATATAGCGCTGTGTCAAGCAAAGAAACAATGTTTATGTAACGCTGGCTTTTAACCACAAGGGCAATCCTAGACACTAATCAAGGAGTGTTGTTTTATAGACTGCTATACACTGGGCCACTTGGAGATCACAGAACATGTTTAGTCAATGTAGATGGGCAGTATTTGACAATGCTACTGTATTCTTCCCTATGTATCTTAGCTTGTTACCTAGCTTATGAATTCACACTTTGCTCAGGAGGAATGTTGCCCAGCTGCATTGCCTAAAAGAGTTACCTGTAGATTCAGGGCAGTAAAACACACATCCCCACCAAGTCTGTCATTTCAGATAGACCCCAGGATTCTCCCCAAATCGTACATTCACAAAACAAGATCATCATAACAACAAAATATTATTTCAAACTCTTGGAATAATCTCCAGATCACAAGCCTCCCAACATCCTGGGAAGAATCCTGTGCTACAAAGCTACCCCCCCCCAACCTCCACACACACACACACACACAATCATCCTTAGACGTGCTTGGAACTGGTCAGCGTATGGTCAGCGTCGAGGAGCAGGCCTCCATGAAGCAAGATGGACAACACATGCTCAGCGGTGGATACAGGTAGGTGGAATGGCTCGGGAGAACAGTGACGCCATTCCAACAACACACGGCAAAAAAAAAAAAAAAAAAAAAAAAACACAAAATAAACCCAGATGCATTCAGAAGGAGAAAACAGGCCTGGGGGCCAAGCAGGCCGATGCCCCCCTCCCAGAGACAGTGGGCGTGCTCGTGAGAAGGACAACCAACAACAATGGCCACTGGCAAAGCCCTGGTGGACATGGTGTAGGGGTTGATGATGTTAGGGAAGGGGACCATGGTGGTGAAAGGTTTGGATAGGATTGTGTCTAATGCAGCATTACCCTCCAATCTGCTCTGTAATGCCGAGCACACACACAGTGCTCAGTGTTCGGTGGGAGGTCGTTGGCAGCTGTTGACATTACCTTCATTTTACTAAGCAGGGTCCTTAAAGCCCTTTTCAGATCGGGGGTCTTCTCCGATGGCGAGACCGCCTGCCACTGCAGAGGAAAGTTAAGACTCAGCGCCCGGCCCACAGACAACATGCCGGGGGGAGGGGGGAGGGGGGTCAGGAAAGGGGTGGGTTAGGGCTGGACAGGGGATGGAGGGTGGCCGAAAATGAGGCAGAAATGAGTGGGGGAGATGTTGCCAGTACGGGGAGTAAGGGGAGGCGTTGGGAGAAGCCATGGAGACGTGGGAGGCCAAACCAGAGGCCAGTTGAGGATGGGGGACAGTTACCTTAAAACTGCCAAAGCTACTTTAATCAGTCAGTCGTAGACTTTACTGGATAGACAGACGTTTGTGTGTACACCTACCGGATGTATTGAAACTGGGACTTGGATGAAAAAGCTTCCAGCGACTAACTGAGGAGAAAATATTTAACGTCTCTTTGACGTAATTGCACACAGTCAACTCACCCAATACCAACGGCAATACCAACCAAGCTATAACGCTGGGAACAGACCTTGGAATTGTGTAATGTCAACAAGCAATCGCAACAAAAAACTATTTTGCATCCTTGCAAACCTTTATCGATTGGTTTTCATTGGTTGAATTACGCAAATGTACTACCCTACCCTGTGTGGAAGTCGTAGGACAGACTCTACAGTGAAATCCAGGGGTTTCAGCAGGTCATGTGGGTTCACTATGGAGTGTTGCAGTAGATGTACATTATATGACATCATAAGGAAATAACCAATCAGCGGGGAGATATGGGATGAAGTGTGATGCTTGCACGCAAAGGTTGGATAGGAAATAGGGAATATTGGGAGGGGGGGGGGGCAACAATGTTTTAAATAAAAACGTTATATATGCTAATATTTTAACGTCTACTTGCTGCAATGAAACTGCTCAAGGAAACCTAATAAGTCTGCAGGAATGATGGCTCAAACTAACACTTTGGCAGAGTGAACTGTATAATTAAATGCTGCGTTTACATATCAACTAATTAGCCAATGGGTCATTTCTAAAAGGTAACTTAATTTCCACTAAGTCTCGAGGTACACCACCACTTCCTGCTGATATACAACAGCCCTGTGTTGCTAGATGTGCACAGCATGCCATTACCGCTAAACAAAGGGATTTACAGTATCAGGAAACCACTCAAAGGACAGTATATACCCTTTGAACAGCTAAGGCAGGCAGTTTAAATCAAACTCTTGCGGTGTGAGGGGCACTCAGCTTGCTGCTAGAGCCAGCCAACACAAGAAGCCATATGCATTCTGTGTGGTAGAAACTTTGCAGCGCTCCACCGCGCTTCACTGACCTCTCTGTCGAACTGGGAGAGCGGCGCGTCGCCGCAGTCCATGCCGCCGCCCGACGACAGGGAGCTCTCCGAGGGAGACGTCATGGCCTGGCGCTTGGACACGTAGCTGCTGCCCGATATCTCCCTGCGCAGCGCGCTGCCATTCTGGGAGGACGGGCCTAAGGGAGATAGGGGCGCCAAACCATCATGGACACACAAAAATAGCTAAATCAGTTGTCGTAAAGTGGAGGACACAGCGCAGGCTAACTGAATCATCACCCGGGTACTTGACAGGAGAGATATTTTGATTGACATGCACAATGACTAGTAGGCTACTGAGGAATTTATTTGGGAAGCTTAATGATGCAAGTTGGCTGTTTGCAGGTCTTGTAAACCTGTAGAATAAGTAGACTATGGTTACCGCTTAAAATAAATGGAATGGCTGAAATGAGCAAATACAGCAGTACATCGTGTCAGAATTATGTATACACACTTGTGAGTGACAACGCTAACAGCCAATGGAAGTCTAATATCCCACTTCCTGAAAGTGCTTATGCGACGTAGTGGTGCCAATGAATGAGAGGCAGAGACTAAATAAATGACAGAATTTAATTGACCTATCACAAGCCCCGCCCCTTTACGCCCTGTCCTCCAGTAACAGTTAAACAAGGTCGAAACCCGAGGTGAAGAACACTAAACTAAGTTCACATAGCCCGTCAAACCGAAAAAAAATCTTTTTTAGGAGAGGACAGGCAACAAGACGTGAGTCATTACCAGGGGAAAATAGGTCAACTGTGGGATCCTGATGCTCAACGTGCCTGTGTGTGGTGACTGCTTGACACAACGTGCTATAATAATCATTTAGCATGGTGAAAGAGTATCCGCGCTCTGTCTCTATGCCCTCTTGCCCACCTAGTTGCAGTAACTAAGGGGGAAGGAGGCGGGGCTTGGGGGGGGGGGGGGTCAATTGAGATAGCGGTGGTACTCACGTATGCCGAGGCCGCTGCTGGCACTCATAGACCGGCCTGGCTCATTCCGGTTCTTGGTGATGGAGGGGATGCTGACGGAGCCGCTGAAGCCAGCTCGGCTCTCCTGAACATGGACGTTCTGGTTTAGAGATGCGCGCGTGCGCGGACACACGATCGTACACACACAGAAACACAAACGCACACAAACAAATGCGCACGGGCAAAGCAGTGAGGGCTAAGATGAGACACACACGTGACACATTAACAATGCAGTACGGGTGTGTATGTCATGCACAAGTAGCCATAGACAAAGCGTGGGCAGTCCAAGCTTAGGGCAACTGACACCTTCTTTCAGAATGGTTCGTCTTGAGTACATGCTGCAGATTCTTTGGCAAGCTGGGAACATTTGCAGCACATATCATTTTACAGGGACCGTTCCTGCATGGGGTAATGTAGTGAACATGCTTATCCGCTCCTCCAATTTACCACATCGCAAACTAGTAACATTCCATGGTTAATGCCGGTGTGGCTGAGATGTGAACGAAAGCAGGGGCAATGCAGGGGACAAGCACTTTATTTTGAGTATGTCTGTAATTAATAGATTTGGTGTAAGCTTAAAACACCAAGCTAAAACGTTTGTATACTATTTGTAGGTGATAGCAAATTGGCATAGATAGTGTAGCATGGCATCACACAAACAGGCTATAAATAACCTCAAAGCGGCGTATGACAGGACATATATGCAGCATATATTTTATTTAGTAACGCAAATTGCGCAAAGCAAGCTCAAAAGTAAGCTGTGATCTTAAGTCTCCTGAAAACGTTAACGTTGATTGGCAGTATCCATAAAGTGCTGCATTATCTAGCGTCCTCTGCTGGACTGTACGGGCTATTGCAGGCCTACTATGGCGGTATTACCACGGCATGTATGAACAGGAGCATGAAGTAAATGTTCCTGGATGGAGAGATGCGTGTATGACTAGAGATGCATGAATAATGATGCAGGTCATTTACCAGGAACAATGTGTGAAAAGGGCTAGAGAATGAGAGTAAGAGTGTGTGTGCGTACCATAGGCAGGTCTTTGAGGATCTGGATCCCGTCTCCTGGTCCCATGTGGGCCACATGGTTGAAGTTAGTGGGGTTGGAGATAAGCTTGTTCCTCATCTCTGGGTCTCGCAACATCTCTCTGGAATTGCAGCACACAATCATAAAAAAGAAAAAGAAAAATCTAGACAAGCCTAGTCCCTACAGTAGTATAGTCAATTTAAAGTATTGGTTTGAAAAATGTACAATACTCTGTGCCTGTGGGGAATGTTGCACATGGTGCAGTACCGCCACCTACTGTATACATGGTGCATTACCACCACCTACTGTCTAAAATACAGCGCATGCGTTTTTTAACAAGGTCGGTCGGTCAGTCAGTTAGCGACATTTGCTCATATTGATTCTGTGTGAGAACTGCGTGCACAGTGTAGAGTGATACTGGAGGTGCCTCCAGCCCAGGGGTGGGCAATTATTTTCACTTAAGGGCCACATTGAAAATGTCAGAGAACTTCCCGGGCCACATTACTTTGTTAACAAACATGCTAAAAATGTTTTAAAATACAACACAAAATAGCTAACTTTGTTAACTTGCATATTTATGCATAGGCTATTCCTATACAACACAATTTTCATAATAAAATGTAACAGTTCACTTTAATTATGTATTTATTTACGCAGCAGTAAATAAAGTAACATTTTGCAGAGCTCGTCGGGTAATTTTATGTTGTATTATTATTTTGTAAGTTTGATGTACCGGACGGGCCAGGTAAAATGTCTCCAAGGGCCGCGCGTTAATGGTTGTCTGTGTGGATGCGTTCCTGTATGGTCATTCCCCCTCTGCTCTACATTACACTGCCAGGGGGCTTGTATTACAACTGGGATCCTATGTTGTGTACACATGTATTGTACTGATACTGTACTGGTTACTCTACACCGGTAGCAGTGCAACTGAGCTACGTAATCTGTAGGCTTAGGAACAAAGCATTCCATGCTAGTTCACTAGACTAGTAAACTAGCTCGATCAATACAACGGTATGGTACAACTACACTATAATCTAAATAACAGCAGATAAAATAAGTGACCACCCACCATTAAGAAAGAGAACAGATTCATGCTAAGGCATAATATGGGCATACTAGGTAAAAAAACATTCCAGGAGGACTATGAAGGATACAACAGAACAACGTCATTACTGAGTGAAACTGAAAGGTGGCTCAGCGAGGACAGGTCGCATACAGTGAACTGTGGGGTGCTAGGTTAGCGCTGTTAGCTTAGCGTTGCTGGCAGGTTACCTCCTCTGCTGCAGCCTCTCCTCCTCGGGCACCCTGAAGGAGAAGCGCCTCTTGTTGTTCATGCTGCGAACCATCTGCTTCCTGCTGTTGTCCGACGTCTCCGGGACGACAAGCTCATCACCCTCTGTGAGACCAGACCGTTGTGGATGTGTAAACATGTTTAGCATTATGGGCTGTAAAACGCTCGCCATTCCTTTCAACTAGAATACTTGCAGATGTAAAGTGGAGGGGGGCTTGCCCCAAAGGAGCACGTGTCAAAAATATGAGTGCAGCCAAAGATTTGGGAGCACAGTAAAACATCTATTTATTATTATGTTATGGTAACACTGGCTACTGTAGATGTGTTTACACTTCATTCATGTTAGATAGGCTATTCTACAGTAGGCTACCATGTCTTCATATTTAATGTTGACATATTTATGGTGAGGACAACTACAGGCCTATAGGAATTTTGAGCAAACATTTTTTTATTAAATATAGGCTATATAACTTAAATATAAGTTAATATAACTAATATAACTTCAAAATAATACAGATATGTTCAAATACCTTTTTATTTAAAAGAAAAACGATCAAAACGATCGTATAATGTGTGACAACGTACAGCTTCACTGATATTGAAAGCTAAAAACAGGTTTTTACCCTATAACTGCACATAAACGCGCACTCGCTCATTTGGAAAGCCAGTGATGATAAGGTAGCTAACATGGGAAAATGTTTGAACCGGTTTGCAACACAGCTCCTTCGAGACCGCAATAATATGTGCGTGTGTGTTGAGTAGTTATGGCAAAGATACAAATCAAATGTACTCACTCTTTACTCAGTAACGGATGAGATTTAAAATGTAGCGAAGTACAATACAAAACATACTTAAGTAAAAGTAAAATGATACATTATAGAAACACAAAGGTACACACAAAAAAAAACTACTTGATTACAGTAAATCGAGTAATTGTAATGTGTTACTTTACACCTGTGTACACAAGTACCTTAGTATAAGGTCGTTTTATGCAAACTGGTGTCTGAATCCTTACCGGCTGTCTTGTTTCTGAAGTAGATGAGTCGGACCGTCTCGAGACCCAGCAGGTTCAGAGAGCCATCAACATTAAGAGGTCGCACCTGGAAGTCAATGGCCAGTTAACGTAACAAGGACTGATCAGTTGTGGGTCATAGCGTTTGCTCTTAATTGAAGACATTCATTGCGTTTGAGCTCATTTGGAGATATCCTCTTTTTTCTCTCCTTTGCTTAAAAGTTTGAACAATTTTTACTTCAAATTTGTGGATTCACAGTTTCTTTCTGGACTGACCTTCTTTAGAGGCATGGTTTGGATCCACTCCATGGTGTTAACGTCAAACACGTCAATGGCATTCTCGCTGTACACCGATAGGTATGGGGCGTTGTAGCCTAGAAAAATGAATATGTATCAACAAACAATGATTGGTTTTACTCCACTATAGCGCTTTAACCCTCGTGCTGTCCTATGGGTCAAAAAAACCGGTGCACTTGCCAGTAGCGGGCAGCAACCACAACACGGACATATGACATTCCGCGGTTTGCTCCCCCTGCTGCTAGTCTGCTGAAATGCCTTAGGACAGCGGGAGGGTTAATGTTCTAATGTTACATCTGGATTGAGACACATGTTGAACATCTACATGTTGTTTTTCTTACAAGAACAATCTTACAAATTAAGACTAACGAAAAAAATAAAAAAAATAAAAAATTCTAATAATTGTTGCCACTAGGAGTGTAAGAAAATATCAATACACCCGAGTATCACAATACTTTGGTTTCGTGATACTGTATGGATCCTAAATTACGGTATCGACAAAAAAAAAAATTAAAAATTCACAAAAAAGGACCCATGTACAAAATACATTAACCTCAAAATAGAGGAAAGATGCTTAAAGCCATATTTCCATCTGAAGTCCCTGAGCAAGTTTACATAAGTGTTTGTTATTTTATGCAGCTGCCACACATTTAACCTGACATGCAAGAGGAATTGTTGTCACAAGTCCATCTGGGGAGCTTTACATTGAAACTGTTTGTAGGCAGGTACTTTCAAAAAATTACTTTGCAGTTGATTGGATGAGCCATCTGGTCGTTTTTGCTGTCGGCACACCTAAACCGCGCCCGTATAACCATCAACACGACGCTGATTGGAAAGTTATAGCACTACTCGGACACATTCAAGATGATTCCGAGGCTTTCCAGACGTGAAATTAAACTGATCCTTTTTTTAATGATGTTTTCCACAAATAAATAAAAAATTGAATTTTATCGCCTTGCTTACGGCAATATATCGCCCGCGGCCCCTGTATCGTGATATATATGCCCTAGTTGCCACTACGACAGGTCCACATTCACAGAGAGGCTGAGGTGAGTTCCCTTACAGGCGGCATTGGGAACAGCCGGCCACATCAGCTCCTGCTGCCGAGAGCGTCGGCCCTGGGAGTCCACGTACACGCCGATGCTGCTGAAGCAAAGCAGCAGCTCCTTGCTGGAGATCTCCACGGCACACAGAGCGTCCAGGCTCTCCTGGCCAATGAAGGCCAGCGTGTGGTCCTCTGGGTGGAGCAGGCTGACCGGGGAGACGTCGCCATAGACACTGGGGAGGTTAAAGGTCAGGGCAGATTAAAGCCAGTTCACTGAGGCTGAGAGCTCAGTCAGCGTGAAATTCATAATTGAGTACTATACAAAATATAATAAATAGAAAACAATCATTTCTATATATACATTTAGGTACACACACAGCAGTCTACATACAGCAGTCTGTAGAGCTGTATTTTAAGCAGTGTAATAAAGGCAGGGATGGTCATTCTGGAGGATGAGATGATGCTATAGTATTACTGCACAGCTGTGTAATAGCAAGCGTCAGAAGTCACCAGGCTGTCTACCTGTAGCGTGTGAAGCCGGCCTGGTAGCCCACATAGAGCCGCTCGCTGGAGAGACCCATCCACTGGACCTGACCTGGGGCATGCAGCTCCCGCAGCCGGCGGTGACGGACCTTGCTCTTGTTCACCTGGGGGGAGGGGGGGGTGTTTATCTTATACGCTTACCAGGATTAACTTTGCCTTGATTACCTTACTCTAATTATTAGATTTTGTGTTAGTCTAAAAATATACATACAAACAGGTGTGTGTGTATATATATATATAAATAAAAACTACTACAAAGCACAGTATAAAACATGATTCCACCCCCACGCTGCTCACCTCGTAGCAGATGACCTGCCTCTTCATGGCCACACACAGGCAGGTGAGCGAGCCGTTGCGCACGGGGCCCGAGGCCACTGCCTGGCAGCCCCTGGTCTCGGACAGCTTGTGGGCGTCCGCCTCGCGGCCATCCAGCGCCTGTGTGGGGATGAGGCGCAGGTGGCGGTTGCGTCCGGAGATGACGGCCAGCAGCTGCTCCTGCGGCATCAGGTCGATGTGGTGTACCTTCTTGTTGTCGCCCACCCGGACGATCTCTGTGATGTGGGGTATGTGTACGTTTTACACAGTTATTATCACTAAACGCAACTTAACGTTATAATTAAACGCAATTTAAATATCAGATTAGATTCTAATGAAGAGGTTCTCGTATTTTAATTTCTTGACGTGTGAGAGTTAAGGATGCGTTAGAGATAACCGGAGAAAGACGGGAATGACGTCAAGCAGTCTGTCTGCTTCTTACCATCTTTGGTGACATGGATGACATAAAGGCCCTCCTCGTTGCCCAGGGCGACACGCTCATGATCTGAAAGAGAAAATTTAATTTTGTATTGCAGTATAATTTCTATTCTATTCTCAGTTCTGTTCAGGCTGCCGGGCCTGGGGGGTTGTGGGGTTTGGAGACTTCTCGTGGTAATTACTTGGGATGTCTGGGAAATGAGCGGGGAGGGAGCCTCGGAGGGCAAAGTAATGACATTCAGAGAGGTTTTCTCCACAGCAACAACAAACAAACAAGTTACTACTAAAGTATGCATGTTTGGGTTAATGACTGCTAACGGAATCTGCCAACAGCAAATTCAGGGTTCTTTGGTGAGCAAAAAGCTAAATCCACTTAAGCATATCAAGCGCTCAAACAACAGGCTATTACAAGTGATTGTAGCCATTTGCTTAATTAACGCTTACATATTTGTCCTTTTTTTTATTATTATAATAGTATTAGCGTTATTATTATCGTTTAACACATCGGATGATTCACATTAAAAATATAGGACTACCTCAAAAAGTAGATGTTACATCTTTTCAATAATCCAAAATACCTTTTTCTTTTAAACAACTAACAATAACAAATATGATGAAGCACTTATGAGTCAGTTTAACTTCAACAGCAGTTATGTTAGCAGCGTGTGTGTGCGTGCGTGTCGGGGAGGGAGGACCCACCTATGATGGCGGCGGCCTGCGTGGTCTTGATGAGCGGCAGCGTGCTGTCGTAAGCCTCCTTGGGGACGTAGACCGAGCGCTCCTTCAGCTTGTTCTTCCTCAGGATGCGGTGCAGCTCGTTCAGCAGCCCCACCCACTTGTTGCGCTCCTGGTCCGTGTCGGCCAGGATGAGGATGGACGGCTTGTGGCTGCTGGACGGGGACAGCTGCGAGGCCGTCACCTTGGGGAGGGGTCAGAGGTCACGTGGTGTGCAGTGAAGCGACAATCATCAAAGATGTTAATTTAAATAATGGTTGTCCAACAAAGGAAGAATAGGAGTCTATACACTGCTAGGATTCAAAGTGATAGCCAGTGGCTAATCGTAAATAAACTAGAAAGCGTTTACGTTTTAGCTTTAAAAAGGGGGTTGATGGTCTTACATCATTTCAGTCAAATCACTTGAGCTTCCATAGCAACACAAAATACAACTTACTCTGAAAATACAGGGGATGTCCTTGCGGCTAGCATGGATGACGTCAGAGGCCAGGACAGAGCTCACCGAAAACTCCTCATCTCTGGATGACATGAAATGATATCCATATGCAGTATGTGACTACACTGCTCGCACTACAGATGAGCCACCGTGAATCACCGATGCGCGCCATGTTTCTGTCCTATTGGATCACTGCATTGTCTAATCCAGAGTTCCTTACTGTGTTTTTTTTTTTTTTTGTTGTTTTTTACCAATGGAGCCACATTTGCAAGACACAGGAGAGACGCGCTATTTAACAGGCTTAGAAAATGTCTTTCTATCACATACAATGTGTAGCCCATACTGTATACTGTATGCCTTAATTAGAATGTTGAGCAACAGCCAATACCAGTGAAATGTATAGTAGGCTACCGTAAAGGTGATAAGGTGAAGTGTGCATGCATTTGCTTGAACGTCTTCACGTTGTATTTGATGCATTTTAGTCTGATGACAAATCGGTCCATTTCTAGTAGCAGGTAAGCTAACACCTAGCAGGCTGTTTGCGATGTTCTTACTCTTCCCCATTGAGGATTTTGTAGTGTACATGTCAATTATGCTGCCAAATAAATAAATTGTTGTTTTCATACTTTCACATTGGCTACTGAACTTATTGACTATTGGAAATTATTCTCCGTCACCAGTTGAACCTCTCTAAATCAGCGGGTGGGATATCATGGTGGGCTGTGTAGTCCAGTGTTCCCTCACCTCATGTCTATGACTTGGCTGACCACTACGCTGGGCTGCGTGACCTTGCCTTCTCCCAGCTCATAGAGGAACAGCTTGAAGTCACACACCACAGCCATGGCTCTCTGCCATCCCTTCTTCACGCCCGTTGGCTTGGGCACCTGGCAAACGCAACGAGAAACGCCCGTTAACTCGTTGCAGCGCCCGCTTGTCGGCGGTTCGGTGATCGCTGTCGCCACGTGTGTTACAATTAGGACACGTAACGGAAACTGGGCGATGCCGAAACACAACATTCACACTTCTTGATTTGCAGCCTGCACTGACATATCTAGTTACACAACAATGTTATTACACAACTTCATTTGCATACAATATGCTTCAGCCATGCTGCCATAATAACTGTCTACCACTAGAGGGCAGACCACAACTAAGCTTCAGTGGTGTTAGAATATGCCCTGCATAATTAAGATGTCTCCCTGCTCCAACACACATGCATGTGTCGTTATCAGGCTTCTACACAGACATAACAACAACCCATTTGTTTTTATGTTCAGGTGTATTAGAGCAGGGAGACCCAGGAAACACTGGTTTACAGGGACCAGCCCAGAGACAACCAGGGGGTGCCTGTGCGGAGCTCACTCACCCTGACGTGGCCCTCGTAGGCTGTGCCGATGCCCCTCTGGGCGTCTATACCCAGCGGGCCCTTGGTCTGGTCCTGGGGCACAGGACAGACGGCTGGGGCCTTGTCCGCACACGTCACGTGACAGGAGAAGTTGCACACTGCACAGGGCCGCACAGGGGAGGGTGTTACTCAGTATGTGGGGGTGTTACACAGTATGGGGTGTGTTACAGTAAGGAGGGGTGTTACACAGTATGGGGGGGTGTTACACAGTATGGGGGGGTGCCAGGCTTGTCCAGCGATTTCTGGGAGATTAACATGGTCGCTAATATTGTAGTATTAATTGTATTATTATTATTAATTGTATTATTGTAGTATTAGTAAATTGTAATATTGTAGGCTCATATTGTAGTGAGACATTATCATGGTCTCACCACAATGATAGTGTGACATACAGCATATTAACATTGGTGATCAAATGATATAGTGACAAAGAGTATATTACCATGGTCAATCTAACTGTAGTGAGACGGCACCAACACCCACCCACCCACCTCACCCTCAGCACCCCCCTACCTTCACAGGTGCATCCCTGTCTTATGAGTCCCACCATCAGGGAGGTGCACTGGTTACACTTGGTGGGCGTGATGAAGGACTTCACCACAAACTGGTGGGCTTTGGGCTGCGGGGGGGGGGAGACACGGGCGGCATTGAAAAGGTAAGGTAATTGAAATTGCACAGGAAAGGTTTGAGATTACAGCATTACATTGAATTGATACATTCAAATAGATGCACGTCACCAACAGAAGACCCTAGTGTAGAGCTACATAAGAGGAACGTAGTCGATGTTACGTTAATATTCGCTGTGCAAACACTTCATACATAGGCTAGAGCCTTCACCTGACATAAGAGCATGACTGATTAAAGACTTTAAAGTTGACTAAATCTGTCCCTACTGTAAACCAAAAAAAGATAATTCAGTTAATCTTTGTGTGCGAAGACGTTTTGAACTAGCGCTACTGGCACAAGGTTTAGATCTAGTGGCCAGCTGAGGTACTGCAACACACACACGCTTTACCTTAGGCGAACAGCGTCCGATGCTGCCGTAGCCACCGGAGCGCATGGTCGGGGTCTGGGCCATGCGAGGAGGGTGGTCCATCAACTGAACAACAGAAACAAACCCAAACAAGTCAGCACTGAGAAACACCAGCCACGGTACGTCCACGGTGCATGTGTCACGTTAGAGTGTTTACGGTCAGGGATTCATACAGTGTATTAATGCTTTGCATTTTACGATCTAGTCCTTCATTTCTAGGTCACTTGATATTCAGGACAAAGCAGACATTTTGTAAGACTGAAATAGACTGCATGTGAATATTCTAGATCATGTTCAACAGCCCTTCGTGCTAAACACATCTAGTCTTGTTGCTTCCCATTTAACTACAGCACCAGCTACTGCCTCCAGGACCGCCCCTGGAGCGGGCACAGAGGAGGTGGCTGTTCGCTGGCCTGACCTCAATAGGCTCCAGGTCGCTTGCCATGGACGGGGAGCGGGACCGAGACTTGAGGTGGTACTTGGCGTCGTCCTCCCGCGACGGAGTGTTAGAAGGGGTGAAGTTGTCCATCGAGTCCACCTGGAGAGAGGAGACAGGAGACGTTGGATGTGTGGAAGAGGACGAGGCGGAGGAGGAGAAGGAATAGGAGGAGGTGGAGGGGAAGAGAGGAGTGTTAAGTCGGTCGAGATACCTAGCGGCACTTGGAAGCCACGTTCAGGAGCGGGACACCCTTTCTGTACATGGCGTGCACTGAACACCAGGGAAGGGAAACCCAATCCAGTGGGCAAGCCCAGCTCCCCGCACCACGTGGTTAGTTAACCGCGCGCCATTCACAAAGCCACACGCACAGACAGACAGACAGAAGGCATGGCTAGCACCAACCCAAATGAGACACACATTCACGCAGGTTAAGCGGTGCAGTTGGTAACGTCCCGTGATCAGAGCTCCATGTCAGGTTTAAGGCCTAGGTATACCACCAAATTAGCGCCGGCGGAACATTTTGGAGGTGTGCGGATGGTCCGCTGGCCTCAGCGTTCCATAGACGCGGGAAGTACTCCGGGGCCTGTGATTGAATTGTGATTGGTCCAGGCATGTGGTGAAAGCCCGGCCTGGTGAAATCATCCTGATTTTGCAAGCTCCGTCATCTACAGAACCACTGTCTAATTAGCATTCAGCTTTGCCGATTTTAATTAGACTGTGATTGTGTTCCCCATGTGGTTCCTGTTGCGATTGGTCGAATGTTATGATTGCTCAAAGGTGCTCCAATCACAACCAAAGTTGATTTGACTGACACTTATTGGCACCGGGTGCATGAGAAACAAATGGAGTTTCACGATTGTAGAGTGTGAAAACATTGTAGAGCTTGCATCAGGGCGGTCTTACCAGGTTTGTAGTTTTTATTCTCAATTTTTTTTACCATTTTATTAGTTACTTTTAATTTGTTTAATACGTTTTACTTATATCTGTATTCATCTTGTATGTTACCATTTGCTCTCTCATATTTTCTAACTTTTAATGCGCTCTTAAATGACTCGACGTCATCTTGCTGTGCTCTGTCAGAGCACTTTGCAAACTCAGTTTTTAAAAGGAGCCAACACAGTCACTTCCCCCCGGCCTACTGCACCCCTTCACCCCATGCAGCAGGCTTTACACACCACAGACAGCAGCAGCACACCGGCGAACAAGCTTTGCATTGCACGACAGCCAACACACGGCACGGTGGTGTTGCTTACGCGTCTGCCTTTGCTACCCGGGCCGACGGACGGAGAGCGCTTCAGGGGCAGGAGGAGAGGCGGAGGAGGCAGAGGAGGCACAAGAGAAAGGAGGTGTGAATATCAATAGAGAAGGAGAAAATTAAATTAAAAGCTGCAGGACGCAGCTAAATGCAAACACACAGGCTAGAGGGGGAGACGTGTGCAGGGACACGCTGGATAGTCAGGGCGGTTGTGATCAGGCGTTCAAGTGCTTTCATGTCATGTAGCAGACCCCTTCCTAAACTCACCATAACTTGGAACATAAACGTCCCATTTGAAACAGTCAGTTATGGCATTCTCTACACAGAGTGTTTTGCTGTTGTTGTGGTACTGTAAGTCAAGACTCATTAAGCATTGAAGAAATGTAGATTTACATTACAACTAGGGGTGCACGATATTGATCAAATGTGATATTGCGATATTGATCATGAAAATTGCAATATTGATATTAATTTTG
>JAODUH010000017.1:2063404-2075339 GCA_027564835.1 Typhlichthys subterraneus
GTCGATCATGTTCATGTAATCCTGAGAAGCCAAAATCGTAATCGCGATCGATATTCGATTAATTGTGCAGCCCTACGGGTGTGGTGTAGATGTGCCGACCATGGTGCCGACAGCGAAAACGACCAGATGGTTCATCCAATCAACTGCTAAGTATTTTTTTTAAAGTACAGCCATTCACAAAACAGTTTGAGTACGGCTCCCTAGATGGACTTGTGACCACAATTCCTCTGGCATGTCAGGTTAGGAGGGGGCAGGACATCTCCAAAGAGTGACTGAGGGCTTTGTTACATTTGTCTCCGTTATGGTCAGACAACAGACACGTCCTGGTGCAAAATAGTAGTATTGTTCATATCCCACCGGGCTGTTTTAACCATTTAGATGCGTTGTCACCATGCATCCAACTGCCAAGGAAAGAAATGCAAATATGTTATCCCACACCTCTGCACCACATGGGCCCAGGAGCGGAACTGGGTTTCTCAGCCCCAACTGCATCCGCAAAATAAAATAAAAATAAAAATTATAAGTGCAGGAAATATTGAATCATGTGTTCCATTCCAAACCAAAGCTAAACATGAGAACTACTTTGGTAAACACATTTCATCACAAGGAATTTGACTTGACAGGTGATGCATACACCACAAGTTGTCATACGAAGGAAACTGGGCGACACTTTTGGGAAAAAACTTCACAAGCGTCATACTTATGACATTTGTCATCTTATGTATGTGCTTGTGTTAGGGCGGGGCGGTATGAACAATGATTTTCACTTTTTTTCTTGAATGTCTGGGCCTTTATAGCTGTGCGGCTTGGATTATTATAATTTCAAGATAGAAATTGTATTTTTAATAATTTCAGCATGTAGGCTATATGAAGGATTTGATTAGGCTCCACTGTATGACAATATACAGGAGCAGCTCAGTAAATTAGAATATTTTGGAATTGTTAAATAATTTCAATAATTGAATTGTCATTAATCCACAATAGAGTTTCACAAAGTGAAATAGTTCAAGGCTGTATTTGCTTCTTACCATAATCTTGAAGATTATGGTTTACAGCTCTTGAAAACCCCAAATTCATTGATCTCAGAAAATTTGAATATGACATGAGACCAGTGTTAAAGGAGTTTTAATACAGACATGTCGGCCTTCTGAAAAGTATGTTCGCTTACAAGCACTCGGTACTTGGCCGGGGCTCAGTTTGCATTAATTTCTGCATCTATGCGGTGTGGCATGGAGACGATCAGCCTGTGGCACTGCCGAGGTGTTATGGAAGTCCAGGTTGCCTAGATAGCAGCCTTCAACACGTCTGCATTGTTGTGTGATGTCTTGTGTGTCTCTCATCTTCCTCTTGACAATACCCCATATATTTTCTAAGGGGTTCAGGTCAAGCAAGTTTGCTGGCCAATCAAGCACAGTAATCCCATGGTCATTGAGCCTTTGGAAGTGTGGGCAGGTGCCAAGTCCTGCTGGAAAATTAAATCAGCATCTCCTTAAAGCTTGTCAGCAGAAAGAAGCATATGGTGCTCTAAAATGTCCTTGTAGACTGAGTTGACTATGGACTATGATGACTATGAAGCACAGTGGAGCAATACCAGAAGATGACGAGGCTCACCAAATCATCACCAACTGTGGAAACTTCACACTAGACTTCAAGAAACTTGTATAATTCTGTGCCTCTCCACTCTTCCTCCAGACTTTGGGACCTTGATTGTCAAATTAAATGCAAAATGTACAAGGAGGACTTTGGACAACTGAGCATTTATAGAAGTGTGCCTAGAATTTACACTAAAATGTTGCGTACGAACGAAACACAGAAAGATGCGGGCGCAAAAATATGTTGTTTATAGATCAAAAGTGGCGTACGCACGTTTCCAGACCTGTTTTGTGCGTATGCAAAGCTTATAAATGAAACCCCAGTTCTTTTTCTCCTTAGCCCAGGTAAGACACTTTTAACATCGCCTCTGGTTCAGGAGTGACTTAACACGAGGAATGCGACAGTTGTAGTCATGTACATCTGTGCATTGTGGCTGTGCACGGACTCCTGCCTCAGTCCACTCCTTGTGAAGCTCCCTCAAAGGTTTGAATGACCTTCGCTTGACAATCATCTAAAGGCTCCGGTTATCCATGTTGCTTGTGCACCTTTTCCTACCACACCATTTCCTTCCATTGTTAATTTTGTTGACGAAAACTATGACGAAACTATTTCGTCAACCACCCTTTT
Source organism: Typhlichthys subterraneus (assembly GCA_027564835.1). Classification (NCBI taxonomy): domain Eukaryota; kingdom Metazoa; phylum Chordata; class Actinopteri; order Percopsiformes; family Amblyopsidae; genus Typhlichthys; species Typhlichthys subterraneus. The sequence goes on from JAODUH010000017.1 coordinate 2,065,625, forward strand.
TCCTTTTTTTGTGCAGAACAATGTAAAGGTCGACTGGCGGGACTGTCAAAAAAAATTGATACATTCAATACGCTGGTCTAAAAAAAGTTAACAGACTAGCGCTAATCCGGATTCCTTACCATATTTGTTCACCAGGCAAATCAGTTGTCCGATACAAATTGCCGATTTTCAGTCTGCAAATTCAGCCACTTTTTAGATGTATTATTCATAAATGTAAGATCAATTTTTGCTCGTGAAACATTTTTACTCTGAGAATTTTTCACTCCACCTGCAAGTCCTGCACCTATGTAAACAGCGCAGTCATGGCTAAGATTTTTGTGCTTAAAAATGTGTTTTGTGAAGTATAACAGTTATGTCATAAATCATAAAATATTCATCATAAAATAAAGAAGTTAACGCAAGATGAATTTCTTTGATAATTTTTTTTTTTTTACATAATTCTAAGTCCCCAAAAGTGTTAGCAATATTGATAAAAGTTGGGGGTACTCCATATGTTATTGAAATATTAACAAGCTCTACAAACTGATATACTATATCTCTCACTAATACTTGGTATGACTAAAACCTGGCAATCTATAGATCTCACATTCTGTCCCCTAATAACTGATTTGACTAAAACCTGGCAACCTGTGGGATGTTTTTGTCATGGGACATTTGTTCTGAGCTAACTGACTCGTGTGGATCACTGAACTCGGGAGAAGGTGCTGAATTACGTGTATATTGAAGGATCTAGTTCGTGTAAACTGTATATTTCTTTTACAATTAAATGTATTTATACATTTATAATAAAGTGATTTTGATGAAAAACATCAAGATTTTAATCTTACATTTGCTTGAGTTTGTTGACAAATGAGTGCCGCCATCTTGGAGGCAAACCTTAAGGTTTGTCAAATACATCAGTTTTTACAGATTTTAGATAGGTTTAATGGTCTCCTTGTTACATACATTTAAATAAAACAATGTCTTTCTATCCTGCCCGTGCTGTGACAGCAATTTAATTGACAAATATCGGTTTCCATATCGGCCATTACAAAAGAAATTGGACAACCACCGATCTCTTATTGAGTGGAAATCGACCGATTCCGATCGGTGCACCCCTAATAGTTGTGATTGTGTTAGATTTTCTTGTTGTCTGTCATTTTGACAAGCATGGTCGTAAAAATGTCTTCATAATTTATTTTTATTATGATAATATGAAGTAGACCTAATTATTTAGTCTCTTTTAATAAAGTGTAAAATGGAGATGAACGCAAAACTAAGCAGCACCCGTTTAGCAAGACAGAATCAGTTTTATTTAAACCCATCATATGGTATCTTACTCTTTTCAGTGAGATGAACAATATTATGCCAAAAGGAAGATTATGCCATTTTAGGGAGAAGCACAGAGCCTCTGTCTTATTGTTCCACGTATGCTATGTTAGATTAGATCCCCTACCTTAGTATTATTGATTGTGTGGCAAATTTCTATTAATAACATTTTTTTTTTTTAAAAAGGATTTCTAAAACAAACTTTCCTCTGTTGCACGATATCTAACAGGAAAAGTTCCAGTGCCTGTATCAGCACAACCGGCTATATTTACATTGATGGTGCACCTCTAGAAATGAAACGGAGAAAAGCTGAGAAAACGTAACGTGCAAGCTTCGTTTATAACTGGCTTCAGAGCCGTGGCCGCTTGAATCACATCAATGCACCGCAACGAGGGGTGGTGTATGGGCCTTTTTGAGTTCCCAATATAGTATTTGATTGGAATGCACAAACTAGCGCGCCTTGTACACTCAGTTAATGGGTGCCCACTTAATACACTGTACAGCGTTCCGTAGAACTTCTACAAATAATACGCATTAAAGCTGTTGTTTCAGCTGTGCTATGGTATGGCACTATGTGAAAAATGTATTTATGGGAAATTAAAACCGGTATACCGGATAGAACGTATTACACCCAGCCCTAGCTTGTGTATGACAAGTTTATTCTCTTTAAACTGTTGATTTAAGACCCTAGAGTATTTATCGAACATGTCCACCAATAATTAGTAGGCCAATACACTGACTGTTTCTTTAGATTATATAACATATAAAACATAATGTTGTACCAGTAGCATGTACATTATTAATTAATCATTAATTATCTGACTTTCAAGCAAAGTGAAATATGGCAACACAAGTGTAGGCCTGCCCTGAACTGGTTAAGACACTGCAATAGTTGTGAAGAACCATGAATACTTTCCACTATGACTGCAGGTCACAAAGAGGTCTCCATTTCAACTCAAATGAGGTCACCAAACAAGAAGAAAAGTAATTCTAATACAAATGTTTGTGCCACTCTGGATCACATGTTCCAGATGGGAAACAATTTATTTGCATCTTATTAAATGTGATGGCTGGTGAATGGACGCTGAAGGACATTGACTAAATAAATCCCCCAGATCAAACTGGGTGATCTAATGTTTAATGGGACCTCACCTAGAAGGTTCTCTCTCAATGCAGGACTAGGTCAAATTCAAAGAAATCTCCAACATTGACTTTCTGATTCTGATGGTTTCATAAATGCGCACTATATGTCACGTGGTCTCTTTGCAAGAATGCTAGAAATAGGACTGAAGTGATCGTGTGTCACATATTAGGTAAACATTTAACTTTTGTTTGAATACTACAAAAGATGTTGGTTGTATAACAGGTGGGCGTCTTTATGTTACCCTCTGAGTGGATGCCCTGCCAAAATCTTTTAACCAACTTCCAAATTAGGATATGAAAAACATGGGAGTGGCCTCACATAAGTTTAAAACACTTTGAATACAAAAAAGTACAAAATGGAAATGTTGGCTTGTTTTTTCATGACTACATTGTGACTGCTCTCATTTCACATTAAAAACATTCCAGGGTATTCAAAGAGATGGAAATCCATAATCTGGCAGTCAATGATCCCTGCCCCATTTTGTTCCTAATTGACTAGCAACTGAGATTTGCACAATGCAACATCCCAAAAGCATAAAACGTAATTGCCAAATTTCGACGGCTCCCCACTTTTATATAAAGTAATCTACAGAACATCACCTCGGGAGGCATATTTTACATTGTTTTACAACATACCTGTGCCATGACACTTTGAAGAGAACCATGTGACTTATTAAAGTACACTGGTTAAGCGTTGTAAATCTCCCCCACTCCAATATATCAATACAAGCTTTCCAAACAACACAGTGTGGGGTGACGGGGGAACACACAGAGAGGGTGTAAAAGTGTAACTCGCTACAGCAGAATGCATCCATATACAGTATGCAGTGTAGGGAGTCTCTCGCAAGGCTTTGCCGGTGACTGTCTTTTGTCAACAGAGGGAAATGTCAGAGTGAAGTCACCACTTCGCACGCACACACATGACAGCTCACTTATGGGACAGGATCATAACAACAACATGGAAGGACCAGCTAGAAGGACAGGTTTGCGGGTTTGGGATTGGCAAGCAAAACAAATTAAAGATATTATATTAAATGATTACTGTTACTGCCAGTGAAATAGAAAATGTGGCTTCATTGCCTCAAACTGCAACAATCATAAAGAAAACCACACATGTGTAGGGCAAGACCTATGCAATGTTAGCCCCTTAGTCAAAACAAACATCAATATTGTCCCATCTCCCGTCTGGTAACACCAGACATGTGTAAATTGTATGAGTGTTAACTTTGTCCACATTTAACCATCCTCGTTCCTGTGTATGATTATTAACAACTCGCTCCCATATTGTCTCAAACTGCAGCATGTGTGTGAAAAGCTTTTCAAAGGGACATTCCTCAATTTGTGTCAAGAATTGTGGTTACAAAAATGTTGTTTGAGTTTGAAACTCAGAGAGCTCTTCTAGGTGGCCCTCCCTTAGCTGAGAGTGATCTTGTATTACCATATACTCCTCCCCCTACAACCACCAACATTTTTGTGGACAGTTGTATTTCAAGCATAAAGAGTTGGGGCAGAAATATTGGGTTCTGTGAAGCGTTAACATAATTAAGGAGTGTACATTTAACCTAACAAGCAGACATGCTCTGGCAACATGCAAGTCCTCTTCCCTAGATAAAAAGGTAGTTGTTCACATTCCACAATCATGCACCAACCTAATCCCTGATGTCACTCTTTCAACTCTCCTACAAACACCATGGTTATTTGAGCAAATGATTGAGCAGTTTGTGTGCGGTCTTCTGAAGCCTTTTGTGTTTTTAAGCTTTGCTTTCACTAAGTGAAGTGACGACTAAGTGGCTACGTAACATAAAAATATGAAGTTGTCACATATAGAACGTCAGGCGTCCATAAGACAGCATGTAGCCTACTATCTAGCTGTGAAAAGTATTAAACTGAAGTGGCCTCGGTTGGGAGGGCTAGTCAGAGAGCAGGCCAACTGAACCCTACTACTATAAAAGGAATGTGATTGGATAGGGAGGGCCAATGCACCACCAACATCAGCCTATCTTCTTACCAAAGAAAGCGAAGTTTAATTAAATAGGAGAGGAAGGAAAATCTTACCCCAATCCAAAAACTCCAGGATATTTTTCTCTCTTCTGAGCGGGGAGTTGTTGCATTCATCATAAAGGCAGATAAGAATATCCAATAGCGTTTCCATACTGAGGCACTGGCCATTCGATTGAGCTGGCCCGTCCAAGATGAGCTTTTCCAGTTTCTTCAAACGCACTTCTCCCGACATTATGTCGACTGTGTTTTAAAAGTGATGATTGGGTGGAATTATAAAAAGGGGGAAAAAGGACAAATACCTCTTTGAGGCCTTGTAACAGCGTCTCGATCAGAACTTTTTTAGAGAGGGGGGCACTTTGCTTTGAGAGACAGCGGGTGCTAATTCCACGATAAAATTCGTTTACTCATGACCTCCCTCTAAAACATTTATCGATAGAGTATCTGGGAGGCAGATATGACGTGCAGTATTTCCTCATATTTAATCAGATATTTTCCAAGAAACATAAAAGAGCTGTGAATTACAGACCCTGCCACGGCCGGCAGCTTGGATGAAAGCCCTGGCTGGCACTTATTTCCTTTCGGGATGTGTTTCTTCTCTTCCACCAAAAATGTAATCTTCACAAAGCGAATATATAAGACGCATCAATGCAGGTTTTTGTGATTATCCATTCCTGCAGCAAGAAAAATGCATCGACACCTCGTAGCAAGCTAGATCTGCAATGCTACAAAGCTTTGCTGCCCCTCCTCTGCTCTAGGAATGGAAGGACGACAGAGGCTTAGCAGTCTGCTAGTTAGCTAGCCAACAAGCTAGCAACACTTCTCCCCTTTCATGGCTCCAACACTCCTTTAATCATAGAGTGTACTGTCTTTGTAGATCGATTTAAATACTGCCTTATCGTCAAACAAATACCGACATTTCAGGAGAGAAGGGGGATTTGTGTCCTTCAATTGGATAATCTTCTTGTTTTCACAACTCAGCATTTGCAGATATGTCCCTTAAATCCCATTCTTCGTCAGTACACCGCAAGTCTGTAGTTTATTCTTTATTTTTGAAGCGGCGGTTCGCTTTAGAGGTCACCCGTCAAAAATGCGCCCCCTCTTTCAAGGCTACAGAGGCGCTCGTTTGGCGTCAAGAATAAAGCTGTATTGCTCATACCAATACGGGACACAGTCTAAATTCCCCCTTTTCCTCTGCCTCCCCCGCCGGTCACTTCTTGTAGTCTATGCATAGTCAAGCTACAGCAGCTTGCAATCAGATACCGTTAAAGGGGAAGATAGCCACATAGATAGTTATAACGCATAGGCTCTATCCCCTGCAGTGGCTGATGGGAAACTGGAGGCAGTGTTTGGATCTTTTAAAAAATGGCTTAGACGTATTATTCTGGTTGTTTTAAAATTGCAAAACAAACAAATATATATAAACTGTAAATGTATAGTGGTGGTTGTCGTTGTGTCCGATAAGTAAGTTCTTATTAGAAATCCGATGAAGAAATGTTGTTAAACTTCTGACGCATGCGCACGAGTGCTAATTTGGCCAACTACGTCATTGTCCGCCATATTTGCTTTGGTCGCTTTAACTGGAATTTGTTTTACCGGTCTATCTCTGCCTTTTAATTGTTTCTGTTGGCTGCTACAGGCAAAATCCCAGCTCATCATCATGGCGCCCGTCACACGCAGTGCCACCACAGCAGCGGCTGTGCGGAGGGAGTCAATGGAGAGAGATGGGGTGGGGGGGGTGCAAGGATGCAAAGGACAGCATTGACATTGTGAATGGAAACTGTGGACTGTCACTCTGGCGGTGGCGTGGTGCGGAATGGAATGCCATATTTCAGAATGAACAGCTACTGGCCCTTTAATTGCTTTAAATCATTCTGTTTCTAGAGACTATAAGCAATCATAGGCTGGCCTACGTAAAACAAAATACTGCTGTGACAGGCGTGAAATATCATCAGAAAACCTTTCAACTTTGGCTGCTGAATGTAAATTCAACGTAGTATTTTTTTCCTCCATGTTTTTTTTTTTTTTGTGTTGGGACAAGTCGATAGGCTACATTAACTCTAGCCTAGGCCTTCTAATAGCCTACTAAATAAAATCATACGTCATATATCTGGGCTCCAGGTGGTGTTTAAAATTAGTCGTAGATTATCTAGTTTGTATACTTGGTTAGCATAAGCCTGTCGAGAGGCTTGTGCGATGACTATAACGTAACGTAGGCTACAAAAGTATGCATGTGGTCTAGGCTTGCTGATTAATGATGAGCCCACCCCAAATGATAGCCTAATTGTGTGTGGATACAATGTCCAGTTCGTTAAAGAGTAGCCTAACCTAAAACGCGTAAATCTAACCCTATAGCCTGATGGGACACTAGCTCATCGGTGCATTTGCAGCATGCAGAACAAAATAATGTTGACTCAGCCTATTGGGTTATGTTGTTTGTACCTTTTATTCTCCATTCTTTTCAAGTGAGCTCCAGATGGCTACACATACCATTAATGATTGATCAGCTCCATTCGGTCTGACGGAGTGGGTACATGTTTTCAGAAGCTAGGTTAGGCTAGCGTATGCCTACATTTAATTTAATCGTGAGCAAATAAACATAGAAATTAGGTCCAATGATTTGTAAGATAGCCTACATTTGAAGGTAAAGCAGCCAGGCTAATGTATTCTACACCTCTCTCTCTCTCTCTCTCTCTCTATCTATATATATAGATTTTTTTTTTTTTTTTTTTTGGCGCAGTGGCATGCGTTTGCTTGCTGTTACAATTGCGCCATCTCCTGGATAAAACATTTAGGCAAAGCTTTGCGTTGGCCGGGTTTTTATTTTCCGTCTTTTATATTCTTCTGCATAGTCAGTCCACTGCATCTACAAGTATGTACACTGTTAGGGTAATTTCTCTCCGTTATACAACATAATGTATGCCTATTATAATATTTAAATTCGTTTTGTCACATTAGCCTAAATGTCTAATCTTATTTTTTAGTCTAGGCATGAAAACTTTGATTGATTCGCCATTAATTGATCTATATTAAATTACACTGCCCTTGGATTTCTCGACACGTGGAGGCAATTGAGCAATGATTATATTGTCCATGCACAAGACATGTCTAGCGCTTTTAGCCAGGTTGAATAAGTCTGATTCGGATCAACGACTTTCAACGAGTATTGGCAGCGTCTATATATCCTACATTCAGACTCGGTGAATGTGTCTTCGTCTGGGACTCCCTATCTTTGCATGGTCTATTAAGTTGCAAAGTAGAGCATTTAATTTCTTCAAATATTTGACGTTAAGATAAAGCAGGCTATAGTAACTTCTGGCATAATCAGGAAGCTAGTAACAATACACAGAATTTAACATTTACAACAATGACACTTTAAATATTGACTTTTGAGCAGGCAGCTGCTTCACAGTGTCTTCAGGAAGCTCTTATAAAGGCTCAGCTTTGCTGAAATGTGCAAAAGAATTGCAAAATGGTTGTCAAACCCCGTAGTCAAACATTACAACCTCCTTATTTGTGAGGGTTTCGATATGTTCTTTTTTTTTTTTTTTTTTTTTTTTTTTTACAATGTCCTGATTGAAACATTAATCAACATGGCCACATAAACACTTTTCAAATTGATGTTTCACAAATGGAAAGGCAATGGCCTATAAATTGGACTGCTTTTGAATGCAAATGCATGGATGTTAATTAACACCTGTGTTGTTGATTGCAAGAGCATGTTGGCCTTTCATTGAAAAGAAATGACACCTGGAAGCATCAGATGTAGCTTTGAACTGCGAACCTTGTCTTTGATTGGCATGGGATGAAAGAAAGACAGAAATATCACACAAAGCATCTTAATTTACTGAATTAGGGGTTGTAATGTAACACTGAGCATACCATAGTATGTGTATTTTCAACTCTTAAAGGCATTCTGAAACAGGACACTTAAACTAGCCTTTGGCTGGACTGAACAAATGAGTTTGTCTGAATTTACATGTCTACATGTAGACATCAGACAATCTGATTGACCTGTTAATGTGGGGCTTGAGACAATTCGCTGCAATAGCTTCAAGGTGCACTGTGCAATATTGCAGACAGACTATTATATTCCAACAGGCTATAGAGTGGTTTATTATATACATTTCATTTCCTTAAATTTAATTAAATTAAATTACAAGAGATGCAACTTCAGTCACAATTGTAATTATGCAATACTGTTAATCTCCATAATATTAATAATTGTCAAAACAAAATATGATAAAATAATATATTGTGCTATGTATACTAGCATAAGCATATCATAATCACAATTATGTCAGTGTTCATAGCATTTACACTGCAAGCTAGACATTGTACTGAACCCGCTCAGCTACAGAAAAACATCCGTATTCATTCACACATGTTGCAAGATATTAAGTCAACAGTATTAATATCAATTACAATTTAAGATAGACCTTTTTATAGCCTATATGTCTTATAGCCTTGCTCTGAGCGTGTTGCATGGCTATAGATGGTCACCCTCCTGGATCATCTGTCATTTACTCTTCCTGTGTGCCCTTTCAGTCTGTCTGACATCTCTGAGCAAACAGAGCCCAATACACAACCAGGGGACTGTGCCTTCTGGGCAGCCAGTGAGAGGACCATCTTCTAATGTTTGTGTGACAAAAAAGGCAAGGCAAATCCTTGCAATGGAATCAAGATAATCACCAACCTGTGAAGAGCCTGCCCCAATCCACATCCACACCCCCCCACCACCCCACGAAACCAGCCCCACAGCCCCTAGATTAACTGTCTGTTTGACTAATAATTGTAATCTGCTAGAGAGGGGGCAGAAGTGATTGCTCAGAATAAACAAATCATTTTATAGTCACACCAATTTTAATAATTCGGACCTCCTCAGCAGACATGGGTTTTAATACAGCTCAGTGATTTTGTTTATCTCTGGCCCACCTCGGGCCGACCAGACACCATCGAGCCTGTGACAGAAATAAGTCTGCTGTGTGACAAACTGTTGCCAGACTGCTCCAGCCTGACATTGTCTGGTGGAATGTAAACATCAGAGTGTTGGCTGTGTGTGTGTGTGTGGGTGTGTGTGTGTGTGTGTGCGTGCGTGTGTGCGTGTGTGTAGACAAGGGTGCTACTTATGAAAGGCCACTTCAGGTTCGGAGGGTCAAGAGATGCCTGTCTGGGGCACATCTGTACAAGTAAGGAACATACAGTGAATAAACTATTTTGTTGTGGGAAAATCGCAAAAATCAATAAGGGACGAACTAGCTATCCA
>JAODUH010000017.1:2080432-2096503 GCA_027564835.1 Typhlichthys subterraneus
CATAGTCCATTGACGGCACTATTTCTTCAGATCGGAGCATATATATAGGTATATTTTTCCGAGTCGACGGTACATTTGGCAAATAGACGTATTTACGTAACCGGTGACGTTGGTTATGTTGACTAATCGTCCCAGCACTACTTCAATGTACAACTCCCCAGATGGACTTGTGGCAACAATCCATCTGGCATGTCAGGTTAGGATTTGCTGCTACACACACACACACACACACTAGACAACAAAGCGACATCCCGTCTTGCCCACTGCCACTAACGCACCTGATTATAGTTGCTCCTGCCGGCACCGCCCCGGCCGGCGCCGCGGTTAGAGTTTGACCCGCCTCCTCTGCTCATGTTCCCTCTGTTCATTGGGCCACCTCGGTTCATGCCTCCGCCCCTGGGGCCCATGTTACCCCTCATTGGCCCTCCTCGCTGCGAGCCGCCCAGGCTGGGGATCAGGCCACCGCCCCGGTTGTAGCTGCCCCTGCTGGGAAAGCCTCCTCTGAAGGCTGGAGGAGGGAGGAAGCCACGGGGAGGCCGGGTGAAGCCACCACGAGGGCCGGGAGCTAGGGAGGGAAAATTCAAGGATGTTATAATTTCCTTCCTTTCATCATTTGAAAACGTACAATGCAAGTTGTCCTTGAGTGATTTGAAAGGCGTCCTGAAATTAAATTTATTATTATTATTTCTTTCATTAACATGAAGGGACAAATTTGACAACGTTAACTGACACAAAACAGTCAGTCAGTGACCGTTAAACGTTGCTACCCTCGCTAGTACGCCCCAGAAATGCTAATCTGTTCAAATGATTTCTTAACTATAAAGGTTAAACACCAATTGTTAATTTGACAAAAACAAATGTTTGGACAATGTATAAACGTACAGATTATACTGTGCTGAATTTTAACTGATTTAATTGATATTTTCTTACTTTTGGACAAGTAGATATTTAAACTTCACTTTAGACTTCAATTTAAGTTTAAATGGAAACATCAGTCAGATTAGCCATTAGGCACATCCCTAGTTAGAACAATCAACTGCCCCCTACCTCCTCTGAAGTTGCCCCTGTTCTGGAAGCCTCCACGGCCACCCCCACGCTGCCCGGGCCCTCCGCCGCGCTGGAACTGGTTCTTGCCCCCCCGGCCGCCGCCACCGCCACCACCGCCCCGCGGGCCGCCCCCCCTCTTGGGCGGCATGCCCCCCTGGTTGGGCCTCTTCTCGGCAGGCAGGGCTGACTTGCTCTCCTCCTTGTACTGCTCCAGCAGCTTGGCCCCCTCCTCCCTTGGCAGCTCCGCGAAGGTCACGCCACTGAAGCTCTCGCCCTCATCGGGCAGGGAGTAGAAGCCTGCGTCAGAGACAATGGAGAAGAAGAGACAGGCCCGCTTAGAGAACGCTGTCGTATGGAACTCTATGGGAGAAGTACCAGAGACATTAAACTGTAGAAGAGACAAATCGCCATGACCCCCTACACTCGATGGTTCCTTTCAGTAAAGGTTCCAGTGATCCATGCGACGCATTCAAGTATCAGATAATGATACAGAACTAAAACATCATTTTAGTTTTTAACCCCCATTTAAAACTAAAACATAATGTAGATTTAATCCAAGTGGAACCGAAATGTGCGTTTTAATTCGGTCTGGTAGATACCGATCACATTGGCACTGGGTTTCGTTACCCAACCCTATTTACAATGCATTTGAAACTCAAACTTACACTTCTTTTATATTTTCAGGTTTAGAGCGCAAAAAACTGCTACCTTTCATTTTGAAGAGGGCGTGCTCGGGCACTTCCTTCCCGTCGCTTTCAGCTTTCTTCTGGGCTCTCTGCTTGTACTCCTCGTCCGAGGGGCAAACCACCACAGCTTTACGCTGGAAGCCCGCAAACAAACACATCTTCCGCTTCTGGCCGGGCGCAGACAGGTTGGTCTGTGGGGAGGCAGGTTGCAGGTTAATTCACTTGTTTCCCCCTCATTAAGAGAGGACGACAGCACAGATGGTGATGAGGCCTCACGTGATCCAGGATGTAGTTCCTCTTCTTGCGAGCGGCGATCTCTATGAACTTGCCGAGGAAGAGCGGTGCTCGCTGGGAAATGGCCGTCAGCTTCGTGGTGTCTTTTGCCTGCCGCTTCAGGCTGGCGATCTGCAGATGAGTAAGGAGCCATTAGCGTTGATCAGCCACAGGTAAAAAAGGGGTGTGCATCCATTGTTATCCTTGATTAGTTTAGTAATTTGGCTGACGAGCACCACCGTGTGAAGAAATTCACCTCACATCAGTGGTAGTACCAGCCATGAACTGCCTTGGTCTACCAACCTCTGCTCTGACTGTTCTAACTTCTGGTTAAACCATTTGACATGTTTTTTATTTAATTATTTAGGATACTTACAATAAGATAGATTAGTCTCCTAATGTACTGCTTAAGTGATTCTAGCCTGTTCCATATACTACCATCTCCCCCCTATCCCCAACACAGTAAGATTTATTTTAATCTTTTACATTTTAAAATGCATGTTCCTGCAAATGTTTTATATTAATCTGTCTTAATATTTACTTGTGTATGCTACGCGTGTAAGATGTCCTTGAGTGTCTTGAAAGGCGTTCTCAAATAAAATATTAAAAGGAGAAACTGGGGGTGGAGCTACACCGTAAAACCTTCCCACCCCCAACACTTGCACTATCCACCACCATAAAATAGAAGGCATGCAGGAAGAGCATGAGCAGCCCAAAATGAGCACTGACCATCATCTTCTCCACGATGGTGTCACTGCCCAGGATGTAGTACTTCCCCGGGTTCTCCTGCACATGTTTCTTCACCCACGTGGTCTTTCCTGAGCCCGGCAAGCCGACCATCACGATCATCTACGACGCGGAGGAGTAACAGCGCGGTCAGACACAGGCACAGCCTCCAGGACAAAGAGACACGAGGAAGGGGGGGGGTGGGGTGCTCACCTCGCAGTCAGCCTTGGTCTCCGGGCCCTTGGGCCCGCGCACGCGCTCCTCCACAGGGATCTGCTGCATGAAGACGTAGCCTTCCGCCCGGGGAAAGTAGGGCTCGTCCAGTTGGCCGAAGTTGAACTCCACGGCGCAGTTGTGACAGATGACGTGGGGGAAGAGGGCGCGGTCGCCTAGGGAGTCCTTGCCGACCTTGAAGGCAACGGCTGGCTCGGCGCCGTTCTTAGAGAAGGACATCTGCACTTCATCACCCTCGAAATCCTGCAGATTTATTCATATATACACAAAAGTTAAATAATTATAGTATTATTTTGTTTGCATCAAGCTAACACATCATTATCACATTACACGTCATCTTACAATAAGACAGCAGATGACATCGTTCTCCTCAAAAGTCTCTCCAAAGTCCTCTGTCACACAATTTGTCGTCTTTTTCCCTTTCCCCGAGTAAGCATAGGAGTGTTCCTCCTCACCTATAAAAAAATAAATAAAAAAATTATTTACTACCATTACGTTCAAAATTGGTAGTGTTAACGTGACTGATAGAAAACCACATGGGCAATGTGAGACCATTTGTAACAGGCTGACCTGCAAGGCATTTATTTGGTCTTAGTACTTGCAGCCATTTTAGATAATGTAATTCTGCCTACCGTCCTCTAGAGGGCTCTTTAGCATCAGAATTCATCAGCTTTCATTCATGCCCTTATGACTGAAGGTACTGTAGGCAGGATTTATACATTGATAAATATATTTAAAAACTATATTTTATGAAAGGGATGTAGGTGTTCAGGACATCAAATATAAACCAACTATCAGTTTGTGAAATGCTCTTAAAAAATAAAGGACTCTCCAATTAAAATCTATCTAAATTTGAATGAGATCAATCTTTTAAGAGCATATATTAAAGATTTGCGTGCTCCCCCTTTAAGACCGGTGCAACGTCTGTCTGCTTTTCCTTTAAAACAGTGTTGAACATGAGTGTATTAAGAGAACAAGGACAACACATTGTTGAGGATACATGTCCATTTTCAAATTCAACACACATGGATGCTGAAATGGCGAGGAAGGCTAACCGCATTATATTATGCATGCGAAGGTTAGTTTTACTTTGAGGATGAAAACAACGATGCAGACCAGATTACGAGAATGCGCATATTAATGCTTTCTAGCGCCACCAAAACACTAGAAATGCAGTCTCTAGTATTAAAATGAGCTTGTCATAGACCCATTGACTGTTTACAGAAATGCACTACTTTACCGTACGTAGCTGAGGCAACAGAAATACAGTGCACTCCAATAACTTACCAAATATCAAGTTTATTTTCTCACAGCGCCATCGTCAGAATGCCTAAAAGCTGTTGGTTGGCACAGCGTGCAAAAATAATCTGACATGGTCAAATATCTAATGTATTTAGCTCAGCTGGGTCACGTAGTTAGCATAGTGCTCGAGCAGGATGCGTTTCCCTCCGGTGAGTGTAGACTTTTCTGACTGCCTGCATTTACAATCAATTTAGTCTAAATGCTTAGATATAAAACTGAAAGATTGGCTCCATACCTTCTTATTACTACATCCCGTCACACAGCTTTGAATTTTACATAAATGTTTTAAGGTTTTGTTAAAGTGACAGCAGTGTCGTGCCAAATTGTGTATTCCTGCTGAAATCCAAAAGTGGATTTAATTTTTATGCGCTGTATTCCTATACTCTAATTATAATATAGGGCACATAGCATGTAAAATATATGCTTTTATTTTATATGGGGCTTTTGACAATTCTATTGCACAAATTTGCCCTATTGTAACTGAAAAATCCATAACCGAATCGATATTTGATCAAATAGAAAATAAAAATTGATTTTGGACCTTGTGAATCAGAATAGATTCTGGAAACCAGTGGCGATACCCAACCCGACACAGACACCCCACCTCCATATAAAGCCATTTAGATTTAATTCTGTGATTGGTCCATCTTCGCTGTCAATCACTAGAATATGCAAACATAGTTTCAACAGGTTTGTCAATGGGATTTGCAACGGCAGACCAATGTGCTCCAAAGGGAGCGAAGGGAACAGAGCAGAAGAGGGTGGACTTTGGGTTGTTACAATGTGTGTTAAATGTAGCATTTACTCCAGAAGATACACTGACCAAGCAGCAAGCTACCAGTAGCCAGAGACCACCCAACCTGGACCTCGTGGATCTCCATGTTCTTACTGGAGATGTGTTTTACTGGAATCTTCTCTGTAATCTGTGGACCCACATGAACATGAGTGAGCGGGGATACCGTAATCCAATCAAACCACAGAAAGGAAGGAACATTCAAAATCAAGTTGCAAGTAACGGGCACTCTAAACATGTCAGGATTAAAAGGGTTTGTCCTCAGGCGATGTGTACCATTGTTCTGACTGTTGCCCCACAATAATGGCAGCTCCTCACTTTGCAGGAAGACTATGTAAGTATAACAAGTTATGATCAAATAAATTTGAAGGAGTGCATGTAAAGTGTCTAATTTTGTCAACCTTTTCATGTAGAGATTTACTGTACAAAGTGTATTCCAGTCATGCACGAATATTTTTTTATAAGTTGACTTCACGTGATGTGTAAAGTAATGTTCCACATTTGTTGTTAACCATATAATATCATACATTTTCTGCCCTCTTGTTGCTCATCGTATATGTAATTAGCGGTTGGCTAGTTGGCTTTTTAATATCATGTTAAAACTCTGAACATCTTTTCCTGCTGTGTGGGCGATGGTACCTTCATCTCGAAGCAGACTTTGCCGCTGTTCACGCCGTACGTGGCCCGGCCTCCCGACCACAGGTAGGCAAAGCTCTCCATGGTGAGCGATGAGGCGCTGTAGCGATCACGTGACACTTTGAAATGCAGGTCGCAGTTGTCTAAGACACACATGGAATAAAACGGTCAATCCCCCCCTACCACTTTGTCACGCACTTACGGTGATGTACAGGTGTCACATGCTACAGACGCCATGATATGGATGACGTCTTACTTCAAAATGTTGCGACCATCTCCCCTCGGTAACGTCAGGCAGAGAGGTCGAACGGGGAACTTTCCATTCTACTTTGACTTACATGTATCCAGGGAGACTTTCGTGTCATCAAACTCCTCGTCCTCCTCTTCCAGGGGTGGAACTGGGGACTTAAACGAGGCCCTGGAAGAGAAAGCAGAAGCAGGTGGTCAGTAGAGGCCATCGTGGTCACGTGACGCCTGACTGAGGGGGTGACGTGGGCACCACCTGCTGGAAAGTAAAAGGGAGGGGGGGGGGGGGGGGGGGTAGGGAGGGAGAAGAGAAAAGAGGGGCAGACAAACTGGGACGAAGATGACTACACGAGAAAACGCAAATCTGGCAGGAGTGAGCCGGCAAGCTTTGTTAAAGTAATGTCTTGTGTACTGACGTCTATTGCATACGGCACTTACCTTGCTGCATCCAACGAAATCGAAAACTAGAAGAGACAGAGAACACACCTCCACCTCCGCCCAAACGTTTGATGGCTTAAACCATATCCCACACAGACGTGGCTTCTTTTTCTTTGATACTCAGGATAGCAATCAACACTTACTACCACCCAGATGGTGGATGGTCACTAGCAAGGTCATGGATAACACCAAAAGACCAATGTTGCTACATAAAAGCCAGCATGTGACAATGGGACTAATGTACAATGAGGTTAGGCTACCATTTGCAGCCACAGTATGCTATAGTAACTTACCAACTCTGTAGCACGTAAAGTTTTGAGCACATAATACTGGTATGCAATCTATTCCAAAATAGGCTTAAAGAAAAATATAATAAAAGCTTGAAGTGTAAGGATGATTTAATGTATTCTAAGGTGACTGCTGGTATAAAATAATTGGGGTAGACAACTGTATCACCCTGCATCATAATCACCCATTGCAGAGAAAATATTTCCCCTGGTGCATAACTGGGACACCATTTAGCCTGGGGCGGAGCATATGATCAATGCAGAGAGTCAGTTAAAACCAAATGTAAGAGAGGGGGAACTAAAATTAATTATAAAAAATAAAGTTCCAATTACAAATAATATATTGCCAAAAACTAGAAATAAACCCAACAAGCAAGTTTAAATTTAACTTCCCACAAATTTTGCGACCTTGAGCAGAATAACTGATATTAGTGTAATTCCCGAGAGCTGTAGATTGTGTGTGTGTGTGTGTGTGTATGTATGTATGTATGTATGTATGTAAAAAAAAAAAATCGCTACACGTACTGACTCAAAAAGCACTAAAAAAAACACTGATCAAGAACTTGGTTTTTTCCACTTTGTGGGCACAGTCAAAACACACATTCACAAATATGATGTTGCCTGCAGAGGAGAAGAAAGTTAAACACACATGCAATCATACATAAACAGACAAGATACACATGACAATACTACACGTAAAACAAAAACAAAAAATAAATAAAAAACCACGAGATCAAACAATGACGAATAGCGGGTTCTTCTGTACACGATCGAAAACTTCGGGAGATTTCGCTACATTCTTGAGTGCTACTCTGCAGCAGTCGAACCCCCCCCTCCCAACCACACCTTCAGTGCCCCCCTCCCTTGCAAGTTGCACATCTGCTACTGTCGTGGATTCTCTTTGAACAGCCTTAGTTAACCTTGAGGACACAATGGGCTTTCCAGACAATAGTGTGGCATGAGGAACAGATGTAATATATGTGCTTCTGCTACATAATGCAGTCTGTTACAGACACAGTGAGTGGGAACTGCAAAACATAAATGGTAAGGTTCTTTAGGTAGTCAGGGATGACCCTCAAAACATAAGTTAAAGTAAAGTCACTGATAAAGTGTCATAGTAGCTGAAAAAGAGGGTTTTATTCTCTTGCTAGTTTAATGCATTGGCACTTAAAGCCAATACAGTTCAACAAAGCTATGGATGGCGCTTCAGGGATGCTGAAGGCCATTTGGCTCTGTCCCATCCTTACCAGCTGTATTTGTTCTCTTCAATAAATTCAAAGTAGCCCCTTCCATGTTCCTCCCGGCGTCTCTTAACACCCTTCTTATTCTTCTGATCAGCATTCGTGTCTTTGTCCGCATCCCCTTTGGAAATAAAACAAAGATATAGATTGAGGTGCTCCTTTTTGGAGGGAGAGAGGTCGGACTGGCAGTGGGGTGCTGGCCCACGAAGCCCGTTCATTAGTTACAAGGCGTCGACCATAATGAAATTTGCTAGGAGTTAACACCTCATTAGTTACAATGAATATGACATTCAAAGTATATGAATGATAGCAGTTCTAATGACCAGGTGGAAATTACAATGTTAACTGGTCCAATAAGAGTTATGAAAACATAGTTTGCTAAGATGGGGTAAACAATCGCTGCAATATAGAGCGGATATTCACCCTGGAATTAAGGGCTTCATTTAACCCTACTGTCATAAGAAAGGTCTGTGACTTTGTTTTGAAAACATGTCTGTTGTCTGAAGATTACTGTATCATGCAAGGAAAGGGGTAAAGCTGCCTAGATCTTCCTGACTCCCAACCCCCTTGCTTTCTCGTCATCTTTCAGTTTTTTGACTACTGATACTAAATCTCTCGATTAAATTACCTTGTAACTATCCCTCCACACCACGGACGACCTGGATATGTTGCACCTACACAAGTAGCGGAACGTGTCACGTCTTGTATCGCCTCGAAATTATCATCTGCTGGCTGTTAGCTAGTTAACTGACCAGCCAGTTAGCCAACAATTCGACGCAGACACAAAGGAATGTAGCTCAGCAGCTAAACCTCTAAAATGCTAACGAAACCAAAATGTTTTGGCAATATTCCGAATTATACTTTTAAAAGAGTATAAATGTAAACGTAGTTTTCAGCACAACAAACGTCGCGTCCATAATAATCACGTCTTGCCCTACGGTTAATTAAAACATGCGTTTAAATCGCCGAGAATGGGTGGGCTAATGGCTAACGGTAGCTAATCTATCTAGACCATGCTAGTTAGCTCAACATGGACGCTCCATTGTGAGGTCACGCATTCAATCACTCCCGGCGGCTCCGGCATCGGCAAGACCCAGTCACGGGCCCATCCAGCAAGTCACATTGGAAAAACAACCCAGACAACTCACCCTCAGCAGCGTGGTCTCCAGGCTCACCATCCTCAGCTTCTATTTTCTCCATATCGTCCACATCTGCCTTAAGCATGGGATCCATCTCCTCCTCATCCTCTCCCTCACCCATTTCTTCGTCCTCCGCACCGACAGCAGCGCCGCCATCTCCTGCGTTCTCATCCTCCTCCTCCTCGTTGGCCTCCATGCTCTCTTCTACTGGGCCTTGGCCTTCGCCTTGGTTGTCGGCCTCGGCCTCGCCCTCGCCCTCGCCTTCCTCTTCCTCGCCCATGCCTTCCTGGTCGACTGACTGTCCGTCCACTGCCTCACCTGGTTGCGGGGAATTTTCCGCCAAGGCCTCCTCGTCGAGTGCGGCCTGCAGGCGGTCCATCAGCTCGGCCTTCAGTCCCTTGTCCGACAACTGGCGCTTTTTCAGCTCGTCCTTGAGCTCGTTTACTTTCAGTTTTTTTACGTTGACCGAACTCATGTCTGTGGTTGACGTACACCCACTTGCTACTGTTAAATTAAATAAAAATGCAAAAACAAGCCAATATATACTTTACAGGGCGCTTTATAAGCAGATGTAGTACAAACTGCGCCAAATGGCAGCTGCGTTGCTAGCTTCCTTTCACCGGCAAGACAAGCTCTGCACAGCGAGTCGTATCGGGGGAGGGCGAATGCGCCCGCTACCGTAATTATCCACTGAGAAGCGCATCTTGTTATTTATTTATGTATGTATGTATGTATGTATGTATGTATGTATGTATGTATGTATGTGTGTATGTATTTGTCCATAGAAAACAGTGTCATTGGAAATAAACATATTTTGCAGGATTAGACGTTCGTACAATTACATTAAAACAGTAGGCCTACTGTTTTGTCACTATTCTTTATTTAATAGGCTATACTCAGTAGCTATTAACCAATAGCCTAGTTTGTTGTTAAATCATGTTTTTTTTTTTTTTTTTACATATTTCAATATTTTATATTTGAAAACCTGATGTAGAGAACTTAGGCCAGTGGTCCAAACCTGGTCCTGGAGACCCACTCTCCTGCGATCTTTAGTGTATTGTTAGAAATCTGATAGTGATCCATGGATTTTAATCAGGTGTATTGGAGCAGGGAGACATTTAAAACATGCAGGGCAGGGGGTCCCCAGGGCCAGGGTTGGGAAACACTGTTATAATATAAGTAGGCTACATATGCCTATACTGATAAGGCTACAATTTTGCTCTTAAACCAAGTGACTGCACAATCATCTCCATTTTGGAATAGCATATACTATCCAGGTCGGGATTACACATTATTATTAAGGCATTTAACTGAGGGATTAATCTATGCTTGATTAAACCAAGGAACCAATAACAATCCCGTTAAATTATCAGAACTGAATTACAATAGAATTATATAACCTAACCCCACCAGTTTTAATTATATAAATGTAGTTTTGTGATTCTATGATGATTAGTATAAGCTAATATTAATGTTTAATAATAGTTTAAATAGCCTTGTTGTACACTTAACGTATAGGCGAATACAATGTTGCTCTTTACTACCACCGTGAGGATAACACAATGCATGCAGCATATAGAATATGCCCGTGCGCTCTCTCCTCCCCGAGTTGGTTTCAGTTATGACATTACTGCGCAATTGAGTCAATTCAATGTTGCATGCTTGTCAGTTTGGCTTATTGCGGCAAATCCTGTCTGAAAAGATGTGGTTGAGATTGGAGCGGCTTTGGAAAAATTGAATTAAAAATCTCCCTGCCTTTGTTCTGATCTTAATAGTTGGCATGTCCTCTCTTACACGGAATGGGAAGAGATGTCACGCATCGAGGAGCGGCACACATTGGGTAAGTCAAACACTTTTTAGGCAATATGACCAGGGACTTTTTAATACGGGCGGTACAATATCTAATAGTGACTATTCATGTTGTTGAATTGTTATGTGTGTGGTTTATAATTCTACAAGTCACTTATGTTGATTGTTATTTATTCAGCATTGAGCAGGTTTTATAATTAAACGATCATGTTTCCCAGAGCACAGATGTTTCACATTACAACAAAACCATCGGATTTTCTTCGGAGTCTGCTGGACATAAGGAAGGATGCTCATATGCCAAGGAGCGCCCTTCCCCTGAAGGCGCCGGGTCCGGTGGCGACTCACGCAAAACTATGTGCCAGAGAACCAACGGCGATTCACCCTATAAGTCTTATAACGGACAGCTAACGAGATACGACGGCCACTCGTACAACCTTGCTTCTTATGGGGTCACCATGTTAGAAAATGTATGCGATAGGACTTGGGATAAAAAAACTCCATGCTGCGACAAGTGTTCTGCCACCCTGGTAGCGCTTAAGAAACAAGCGCTGACTCTCGCTGTTCACCACCACCTCTCCTCCAAGGTAAAGTCATCTTTCAGTGATATGGCCCATATGGCACACCCTGCTACATATGTGTTTATGTATATTTGTATTGGTAAAAGCACATATCAAAAGTTTTCAGCATGTGGAGTATATTGGTCTAACACACAACAGCACAATACCGAGGTTAGGATAGGCGCGTCCTCAAAACAAAAAAAAAAACATGTAAAACCTCATCTGCAGATTGAAAATTTGCAAATTATTGATGGTAGGCTAATTAGGAAAACCGTTGATTCCTGATAACAAATGTAGAATGCTGATTAATTTTTTTTTACTTTCCAGGCTAAAACTGAAAACACTTTTAATAATATTTATTTGATATAAATATACCAGAAATACACACTAATGCGTGACCAAGATATTGATGGATGGTATTTTGATATTGCATGAGGTTTATTAGTGCATGTAGTGCTGAATTTCTGAGTGACCGTATACGCTCCGTTGCTTTTCCCGCATCCTACATTTGTCTGCAGCATTCATCACGCCAGTAAACCATTATTTAAGTGGTTTTAAATATGCATTAATATTTCACCAAGGCTGTCCCCGTCAATATTTATTTTGAAATTATTGAGTGGAATCAAGTAGCCAACATCGTGTTTTATAGCCGAAAGAAAGACCACAGGCCATCGACACGGCGTGTGTGCAAAAGTGAGACGGTCGCCACAGACGCAGAGCCGGTAGAAATCTGATAAGCGAGGTTTATGCCCGTGTATTGATCCGGGTACGGTTTCTCAAGAGCATCGGTTCACTCTGAGATCATCTCGATATACGTTTCTAGCAATACACCGCAATCCAGCCTACAATAGTATATGGCAAAAACTACTTTTGACATCATCATCATCATCATCATCATCATGATCTTTAGTATAGGCCTAATGTCTGAATCTCGGGGTAAAGTGTCTGCAGTTTAAAGTAGCCTATTCCTAAAGAAAGTGGGAAATAATTTGTCATTTAATGATTTTTGTTAACACCATATCTTATCAGCATACATATACCTATGCCGTTTTAAATTACTTTACTGTATTAAGCCTAGAACCGTGATAATGCATCCTCTGGGTGAATATGGGTCAAATGGCACTGCCACTGCATGACAGCTTGCAGGATGGGAGGGCAGAAGAAGGAAAGATTGAGTTTTTTTCTTTTTTTTGGACTTATTGTTTAGAGATGTCAAGGGCAGAAATACCTATCTGTGACACTATTACATATAGGGCTGAGAATTAACTGGATGTTAGGTTCAGTTATTTTCACTTTCACTTGATCAATGTTATGGCAGCTACATTTTTAGCAGTGTAGTCTATAAGTATAGGTTGTTCGATTTCTACATATCTGATTTCTCCATATCTTGTATGAAAGTGTATGTGCATTTTTCTGATCTCTCTCTTTGCAATGCTTTAGTGCACTATCTTTGCACATTTATAGACACTCAGCTGTAAACAATGGAATGCAATTTTAGTCAAAAGAAAGTGTATATATACTGTATATATACATATATATAAATGTAAATAAATAAATTAATAAATAAATAAATAAATAAATAGATATGCCTGTGAAATATTTAAATCAAGCAATAACTGTCTTCATAGTATTGTCATTAAAATGTGAATGCACACACACACAAAACAAAACCATAACAGGACACTGTTATCGCAGTCTTCCAGCACATCGCCTCAGTGTTAGGACCTCCGACACCACTGTGACTCAATGGGCCATGCGTGTATTTTCACAGTGTAGTGAATTATTTATATTTTATCCCCCTTCATCTCTGCCTCCGCATGCAGGAACTAAGTGACATGTCTGTGTTCCTCCGGGACAACCTCCACGTCCACAGCACCCGGTCCGTCTCCGAGTCCAAGGACAAGGAGCAGGGGTCTTGTGCCGCCTGCGGCGTCCACCTGAGCCAGCTCAAGCAAGAAGCCATCCACCTGGCGCTGAGCAGAGAGCAGGCCAGGTGGCGGGGCCATTCCACCGCGTCGCTGCCAAGGCAACAAACTGAGATGAAGTCTGGAGGCAGGGCTTCCACGGAGAAGGCTGCTACCCTCGCAGGGCTGGCGGGCGTCCAGCCCCACAGCCGGCCCCAAAGCCCCAGGACCCCCCAGAGCCAGAGGACCCCCCAGACCCCCAGGAGAAGGAGCCCCAAGGCCCCCAACCCCGACATGGGCCGCTGGGTGGAGGAGCAACAGCACATAAATGCAAAATTTGCCTCGAAGGCTGCCGGTGACGACGGTGTGGCCGTCCACCCTTATCAGGTAAAAAGCCTGTGCTCAGCTCCACATAGTTCATCATAAACAGCTCGTCCCTCATGCCCAGTGTATAAAGACAAGGTGAAATATGTCTTTACTGCTGCACGTGTCAGCAATGAAGTGATTCATGGCCACTGATCAGAGCCTATTTAGATTGCATGACTGTAGATATCATGGGAAAGTGCTACGGCTAATGGAATAGAATTGGGTCATGATTTATACACTATAAAAGCATGCCGGTCAAAAAGCTTTTGTGATCAATAGGGGGAGGTGGGTGGATTGTTGAAATATGCATTAATGGTGATGGGGGGTGGTAACCCAACTCTGCCCCTAGGAAATGGATATAAGTCCATAATCATTTCTGAACCCATGATACTTTGCCAAAGCTGAAAGGCCGTCTGTGGACTAATGAAGTGTCTGTCTGATGTCTGTCCTGTTCCTTACAACAATGACACATTACATCCCACTTTATTGATGTGCGGTCATGTTGCTACACAAAACATCTCTACCTCTAAGACGCTCTATTGTTTAAAAAAAAAGACTCTGTGAGACATGCTCAACACATAGATCGGCATCACAATTAAAATTGATTGCCGATCCAATCCAATAATAACCGTCTGCATAACTAATCCTGTATTAGAAAAAAAGAAAGGAAGGAAAAATGATCTGGGCTGGTCCAGGATGGAATCAGACAAATGGCTGGTTCTTGAAACTCAATGAAAGCAGCTATCAGAAGGGGAGATGGGAGAGGAGGAGAGAGAGACAAACAGGGAGGAGGCCATGTGAGAATGGAAGAGAGAACGAGATGAGATCACAGGGAAGGACTTGAGGAGAGGAGGGGATGGGAGGGAGGGGAGGGGAAGGGGGGAGAGAGGGCAAAACGATGACATAGCATAGCAAGAAGTAGAAAAACAAAGGTTTGAAGGATATCATGGGGAGCGCAGGCAGACAGATTATCACAGACCACGTAGGACGATCAATGAAACATATGAGAAGGGTACAAATCAAATACACACACAAAAAGAGTGGAATAAAATTGAACATTTCACGTTGACATATATTTCTAAACCGTTTCAGTTGGTGTTGAACATGATACGTTTTTATTTTTATTTTTTAAAGGGAGAACCTTTGGCTCAATGACGTGTTAGACAGATTTGAAAATGTGTCCAAACTTTTCAGATTAATTTACACAACTGACACGACTCGAAAAAAAAAAAAATAAAGTAAAAAAAAAAAAAAAAAAAAAAAAAAAAAATATTACAATATGGGATTTTTAACTTGATCTATTACTACATACAATATATACAGCACACAGTATAGTATTCACTTATTCCCTCCTATACTTCTGGGCGATCCAATAGCACTAATTTGTGCCTCCAGGCTGGATGCTATCTTTGGGCATTAGAAGGAGAAGAGAGTGAGGACATCATTATCTCTTTCAGGAATTGGCTAGCTAGCATGTGGATGAGGCTGGGCTGGGCTGGGCTGGCAGAGAGGCTGAGCAGGCCGTGGTCAAACAAGATGTTGGCCGTTTGTCTTGGCTCACGGCCCGTGTTCCCGGCCATTACTTTGAGTAGTGTAGAGGAGGTGGTAACGGTCATGTTGCTCACACACAGCGCAATACAACATAAGACAAAGCTGCCACATGCTGTATATACAGGATACAGTGCACACATTGCTGCTGAACATATGTGCATCTTGAAACTGCATAACCCAAGGTAGGCTTCCAATGTTCCTTCTGAGGTTAAGAATTGACCTTTCCCAAGCCCCGCCCTTTTCACTAGCAAGCAAGCAAAAAGGGGCGGAGCTTGGGAAAGGTCAACTGTTTATGCATTTTATTCTTGTATTTAAACTTGACAAATAGATTAGGTCTGTTGTAAAGTCAAGTTTTTTTCAATTGCCACAACTGGCCAAAATTAAGTCTGTGATGTCAATATCAAATACTAGCTCTTTCTCCAAAGCCTGGAAGGTTCCAGACTTCACAGTGTTGTGTTGGTTGGGCCTATGACTGTACACTGCTCCAATATCGATCTTGTAAGATCTTAAGATCCACCTTAAAAAATAAAAAAAATATATAATACACACACACACACACACACAAATACAAATATAGCCATCAGAGAATTACAGAGGATCTTCGGCAAAAAAAAACAAAAAAAAACAATGATCAGACAACGTTTAATATCAGGCTCTATGACAACATCATTCCCGGCAGGACTTTGAGACAGTAATTCATGCCTTTATTACGACTCGGCTGGATTACTGTAATGCACTTTATGTGGGGGTCAGTGGGTCAGCGCAAGCTTAAAGGGGATTGTGCTTTTTCTGTAGCAGCTCCAAAATTGTGGAATGTCTTACCTCTGCCAATTAGA
>JAODUH010000017.1:2096603-2110464 GCA_027564835.1 Typhlichthys subterraneus
CCAGCGTCATTCACAGAGGACCGCCTTACTTACATAAGATGTGTGATCAGCTTTATCGACACCAAATGTTTAGAAACACCGCTGCCAATGAAATTCATATTGAATTCATCCAAAAACAGAAAAAATCATATGGTGATATGATTTTGTAAAATGCCAAAAATCCCCTCTCTCTCTCATAATCTCACACGCACTCTGTAAGAATATTGTCGTAAAGTATGTGTGTGCGCATGTTCCCACTGTTATATCAGGAGAAAGTACGTTGAGACACGTTGTTAGCCTGAGCTGAACTGGTCTGCGTCGCTGCAGGCTACTGTACAGTACCGCCGTCTGACAATGTAATTTCCCCACAGTCATTTCACCTCTCCCTTCATCGTAAAAGGTCAGGATCTGTTTATATGGTAATATAATGTGTCTGGGGGCCAATATGTGTTTTTACTAAACGTGTGCGTGCGTGTGCACTATTGTGTTCTGTTTCTGTGTTCGAATGCATTCATTTGTGTGTGTGTGTGCCAGCAAACTGCTGTTTTTTGTGTGTGAGTTTTGTGTGTTCTTTTGTTGCGTTAATTTGTGGATGTGTTCGCGCGTGTGTGTGTGTGTGTGTGTGTGTGTGTGTGGAGTGTTGAGGGGAAGGGGGGCAGGCAGATTTAATTTCTCCAGACCGACTTTGCTGACTCCAACATACTGTGTCCCAGACTGTCATCCAGAGAGAGAGAGAGGGTCAGAGAGAGAGAGAGAGAGAGAGAGAGGATGTCTGCAAAAGCGCATAAGGGTGGAGTGATGAAGTGAGATGGATGGGGTGAGAGAGCGAGAGAGAGAGAGAGAGAGAGAGAGCGAGAGAGAGAGAGAGAGAGAAAAGGATAAGGGTCGGGATGCTTCTGCTGCAGTTTGGTGGGTGCCTAGGGAATGTCGTGCACTGCTCACATGCATCTGTGTGCACTCAAGCACACACACAATACTGTTGTAGCATCATCTTATATCTTCAGTTGTAAAATAAATGTAAATCTAAATGTACTATTTCAAATGTAAATAATTTAGAAATAAAGATATTCATATCTTTATTTCTAAATTATTTACATTTGAAATTTGAAACATGAAAATGTGTCATATAGCATATATAATATCATATAATAATCTGCCAATGAAAATAATGAGGTATCGTGTGCTTGAAGTCCTTGAACAGGTGTTGATGTACTTTTTAAAACAAGGGAGTTATGTTGTAATACCCAAATCCTCAAACAGGTCTACTTAATTAGTATACAGCATAATGCTTATAGTGTATACATTATACCTTTGATACAGGTTGTCTCAAAACTTTACTTTAAAAGGAACAGTTCCCAGAAAACAATGTGTAGTGGTGAGATGTATTAGGATGTCTCGTTTTACAGTAAATCTTTGACAGCTGGCATTAGTCCAGACACAAAAAGCACATACTGTATTTCCACTGTTTGGGCAGGAGATATTTTGCTGTTGTCATTAATGTCTGTGACACAAATATTCATGTTATATAACTGTCTCATACTTACATCCTCTGCAAGCCATATTTAATTCTCATTCTCATCCCTCTATCTCTTACGCTACTGTAAGTCCAGTTCAGTTCAGCTTTATTGGCATGACAAGTACATTTGTTATATTGCTAAAACAACAGCAATAACTAAATATAAACTACCTCCCCCCCACTGACACTACAGTATACCATAGACTAGACATTGCGGCTAAAATAAAGGTAAAGGTAAAATTGAAATTCATCCTAGCATGCATAGTGATCATTGTGCCCGATCCCTTGCTTGTAGGCCCCAAAGACCAGATCTACTCATTGCAGTCCTGTACTACAGTACTGTATGACTATCCACTCTTTCACCCAGTGTATTTTTTTAGCCTGATGAATAATGAATGAACCACAGGGAGTCTGAGAGAGAGGGAGAGAGAGGGAGTCCTAGAGATTGCGTGTTATTGCGGTACAATGTTTTTTTTATGGATGTTTTTCATCTCTTAGCTCAGACATGTTCCCCCTCTGTGCTGTCACCAAGTTTGCTTCTGAGCACACACATTTCTTGTTCCTTTTAAAGTACAGTAATGATGAGGTTACTTACGTCAATATGTTATTTTCCACTGGAAACTTTAAAGTACACTGTAACATCACTGAAAAGTAATAGGATGTGTTTTTGTGGCCCACCTTATGAAACATATTGCTTCCTTAGCTAATAATTCAAACCCCATATTCACTGCATACTAATGGTATACCCAATCTGGTGCTCAATTTATTATGTAAAATATGAGGTCTCTATCCTTTCCAATTTAAAAGACCATAGGATCACATTGTTTATCATGTTGACAACATTGTTGCTGTGTAAGTGATGGTGAGTGTGCATGTGCTGTGTGGCTAAAAACTTTACAGTTGTGCTCCAAATTCTTAGCCTGGCTCTGCCCGACTATTGCTCTCAGATCAATTATGATCACTGAGATTATAATCTGTAAACCCTGTTCTCATTAGCATTATCACAGCCACCCTGCTGACGGACCAATCAGGGTGGGTTAGTGAGATGACGTTGAAGTCTAAAGTGCTTCAAAATGGTGGTAGAGCTAGCTAGATCGAGGCGATCAAAACAGTTGTAGCAACTGTGTTTCAAAATTAACCAGATGTCTACACCCAGTAGGAGGCAACGACATATCAATTCCAAATGGAGCGTGGCCAGACCATATTTACTAAGTGAATATTGGTCTTGGTTACACCAGGCTACTGAACCCTGACATGCACTATAGAACTTTACATATTACAGTACATTTAAGATCATATATGTTTAGCAAGAATATAATAGTGTATCTCTCTATCTCTATATCTTTTACAGTAATGTGTCAAACGAGCTTTGTAAATGTCAAATTGTATCCTCAGCAATGTTTACTGGCATTGAAATTATGATTATTTCATACAGGGCTTGAATATGTAGATTCAAAATTTGTCGGCATTAGCAATTTACGTTCATTCGAGGCATTCATTTGAGGCTGTGTTATACTCTACTATCAGGTCACCCCCTACTACTATTCAATAGCATTTGTCTCAGTTTAGGGGAACTATGCTACATTGTCCTGTTTGTCCCATGTTTATATTTATTTTTGTGTATTTCACTTTATTGATTTGTTGACTCCATTATGTTGTACAGTAACTGTATTTTGACTTTATATCTGTATGTGCACGTGCCTGGATTTGAACTCTTGCTCAAAGAGTGTAAATCCCATTGATTGACAGGCGCAATAATGACAGAGGCATGGTTCTATAGGGTTGATTACTTTTAATCAATTCAGCTAGCTACAAAATGTCCACCACTTTACACACTGACAGGATACAGAGGGAGTCTTTTATATTACATGCGTTGAGGACATCAATCTCACAGTTGAACCTATTGTGTCATTCAGGGATAGGTATTTATTCATCTTTACGCTAACTACTTGACGTTTTGGCGATTTGGTGTGCATAGCTCTAAAGTACAGAAGCAACAAAAAACCCTTTTTGTAAGTAATGTTTTTGTTTTGTTTCAGAGTATAGTTTATCATTGTTATTCATTGTGTCATTTTGTACCAATAACAAACCAGACTGGGGAGAATAAACTTACGGATACAGTCTTATAAAAGTAAGGTCTCTCAGAAATATGCGTCTTTGCTTTACATTGCAAATGTTTATTTATTTTTTTCAGCATCCAAAACCTATGATACAGTACACAACCAACCCCCATCCTCCAGCACATATGTAACATCTTCATCATTGAACTGCATATTCATTTATAAAACAGGACTTTCTTTGGTCGCAACATTTAGAAACCCAAAGTCCTTGTTTTATTACATCATAACATCTCCTTTTTTGATTCCATTATTATACAACAAGATGGTCACAGTCGGTAAATTCATTGAGACAGAAAGAGCGTTGCTATTGCAAACTTGCGGGAGTATGGAACGATCATCTGTGTCCTAATACTGAGCATGCGTTTCATCAATTGCTACTGCCACGTTATTATTTTTTATATATATTTTTCAGACAGGTTTTTATGTATAAGACTCTAAAATCTACCGTTTGTCATGCAGAGAACTCACAAGTCACATCACGTATGAATGCAATGTCTAAATACAGCTACAGCAAGTCTAGTTGCACATTGTCTAAACAGTAACTCATTATGATTGCAGTATGAGGGTATGGTGAACCAAAGACGGCCATTTTTTTTATAGAACGTGCGCGTTGGGGTCCTGTACGACTGTGCTGTCCCCTTTTGCACACCGTTCACTCAACCTCGCCCTTAACAGTCTTCTCCCATTGCCATGACAACATCAAAACAAGCAGCCCGACAGTAGCCTAAATGGTATGACACAGTTTTTACGACAGACGATACTGAGGGTACCGGAAAGGAAAGAGAACCAAAAACAACTTGCAGAGCATTCCTATTTTATATACTTGTCATCCAGAGCAGTGTATGTTATATATATATATTATATATATATATATATTATATATAATATTTTATAATATATGATATATGTATATATATATTTTCAATAAAGAGATTAAAAACTTCACAGGTGAGCTAGAGAGCCATCAAGTCAGCACTATATACAACCTTTGGAAAGAATAACATACAGAATATAAGAAATCATCTTTTCTTTACGAGGACAATCTTGAAAAAAGCTTGACAGACGACACTTAACAACATTTACAATGGGGGAGGGGCGGTGATATGTGCATGTGTGCAAACCTAGAAGGTCAATAACATGGTGAAAGCATGTCGGCACCTGGTGGCACTAGGTGCGGGCAGCCATGTGCGTGCAGGAGTCGCGCTGCCCTGCGGGGGGGTTGGGGGGTGGGGGGGGGTGGGGGGGGGTAAAGGAGCTTAGCCACTGCCCAGCATCTTTGTGGCGCGCTGGTTAGCCTCGTCAATCCTGGTCTTGTTGGAATCAGCCTGGGCGGGGAAAAGGCCACAGTTGGTTTACTCTCCTGGAAATACACTTCTGCGTCTGCAGATTTACATTGCTGCAACCTTTATACAGTCACTGTCACTTACAGTAGCAGTCTTACAGTTTGATGCTTTGTTTACACTAAACATTTTTACAGTTTGATGTATTATTGCTAGTATTTCACAGTAACAGTCTTACAGTTTGATGCGTTGTATACACTAAACATTCTTACAGTTTGATGTATTATTGCTAGTATTTCACAGTAACAGTCTTACAGTTTGATGGTTTGTTTACACTAAACATTCTTACAGTTTGATGTATTATTGCTAGTATTTCACAGTAACAGTCTTACAGTTTGTTACATGGCTATGGTTTTACAGTAATAGTATTACAGTTTGTTACAATGCTACATTTTATTTTAAAAATATTTTTAACAGTCTAATAGAGTGGGTTACATAGTTAAAACATGTTTACAGTGCGTTGTATACTGCAGTCATACAGTTTATTGCATTGCCGTAAATGTTTGTTACAGTATCAGTCTTACAATTTCACCATTTCAGTTCAGTTGTTAGGCATAATGGTTTGGTTAATGAAACATTATATTTGACAAATGCAATCTAATATTGTAAATGTATTTAACTTTACGTGTGTAGTCAGCAGAATACCTTAGAATTAGGGTGGAGGTTTCATGTTCATGTTAAATAGAATTCCTTATTTCCTAACAGTATAAGGAATTTAATAATCCGGACGGAACTCAATAGTTGTCCATCATAATGTAAAGAGTAGTATTATATTTGCTTTGTTTTAATTAGTCAGGTATTTGAAACCTGCAAATAGTATCAACAGTCATACTGTATATATTTTTCATATTAAACAACACAAGGCAACACATACTGTACATATAGATGTTTGTTTCTGTTCAATATCAAATACAATATTTCTGAATAATGTGTGTGTGTGTGTACCTTCTCCATGATCCTGTCGATCTGGCGGTTCTGGGTGTCAATCTCGTTGCCCATGTCAAGGGCCATGTGACGAAGGTTGCCAATGATTCCTCCCACCTGCTCTAGGTTCTCATCCATCTCATTTTCCCGGGCGTCGTCTGTTACCCTGTGCACGCACGCGCCACACAAACCAGTTACACCAACATGCACACACAGTGGCCAGTACCTGTTTGTCCCATCTTCGCCACCCGGTGTCATCTCACGTACCTGCGGATGAAGCCTCCGCTGATGGCCATCTGTTCGCGTTCGTCCACCACGCGGGCGGGCTGGCTGGCCACTACGCCATCTTGGTTGTTCCCCCAGGCCTTGCTGCCACCGCTCTTCATCCTGACCGTCAAACCGACAACGCACAAAGCCGGTTACTCGACAACTTACCGGCGCTAACCGTCGCTATCCTCACAGCCGGCGTGCTGCCGTTCCGACGTCTAAAATGGCCAACAGGAAGGTGACTTGTTTCTTGCTTCATGCAGTCCGTAACATAAATATATGAGATAAACATTGTGGGGACTACGACTAAGTCAAGCAAAAGCGTAGCAGGCATGGCTTTGGTTGTTAGATAGGTATGGTCGGTTTGGTGGTTAATTATTAGTATTAATGTCTACCATGTGACATATCCTAGGTGTAGGCCTATGACATACGGCGTAATATTAAGGCAAACCTCGTATAGTCACATCCAGTATGTTTCTCAAGATGGAATCAGGTTGTACGTACTGTACTGTATGTACTGTAGGCTATGTATGATTAAGGCATGCAATGTGCTAGCCGCAGCACTGGGATGACTCAGTGAGTGAATATGCCCATTCCCTTTCTACCCAAACCCGCCCGCTGGTTATTTAACGTTGGTGTACTACGGTAATAAACCTGCGACACCGCCCCTCCACCCAACACCACAATTTAAAATGTCCCGGTGTGACAGAGAACAGAGATTAGACAAGGTGCTGGCAGACAGACGGACACAGAGTATACAGGACTGTCACAGCGTCTGGGGCGTGTGGCGAGAAGGAAGGGGGTGGGGGGGTGGGTGGATGGACGACGATTAATGTCAAGAACAAACTGCGAAAGTAAAACAAAACAAACAAACAGGTAACTGGAGGAAGTCATCAGAGAATTACACACTGATCCGTTATTCCTGACTCGAGCTGTGCAGGAGTCAACTGTTTCCCTCTCTCTCTCTCCTTTTCTCTCTCTCTCTCTCCCTCTCTGTCTCTCCCTCTCTGTCTCGGTCTCTCTTGCCAGTTGGGATTTCTGGAGAAGCTGTGACGTTGTGATGTAGCTTGAAGGCAGAGGGGAGGAGATACTGTATGGATAAGGCTTTGGTGGCATCTGGATTAGTTGTCCTCAACTGATATCCTGGGAATGATGTCTATAGACACGTGTCTCCCATGGAGACCTACTGTATTAGGCATACAGACTAATATGCCACTTCCAAGACTGACATATTATCACAGTTTCACTAGATGTGTGGACAATTGTCTACCAATACTACTTGGGTATTTGATGATGGGGTCAGGGAAGGTATTATTATAGCAGAAGCAAAACATTGGTTGGATCATTAATACAATACAATATGTTTCTAAGGCACTTTGAAATTAATTATGGTGTCTGTATTGATTGGCGAAGATGTCAGACACACCGGTTAAAACCTTCATATGTGAAATATTCATAGAACTATCTGGTTTGATCATTGATCGCATTATAATTCACAGCATACTGTACAGTAGCATGTTCGCACACAATGGGGGGGGGGGGGGGGAGCGTGCCTTCGGGGGTGTATTTTCTTTTGTTGAAGTGTGCTTCTAAATTTCAAGTAACCTTGAAGTTCTGTGAGAGTGTATTCTCATGCATCAGAGAGAGTGGCTCAGCCTCCACGCACTGGACTTATAAATAGTAGACTCACTGACACATACTGTACCAGTGCAGTAAACATTTTCCTCCCGCTTAAAGCCTCTTTTGCAATTAAAATGTTCACGTCCTTGTGTCACCAACTTCTCTGTTTAATCTGCTCCCATAAGCCTTCCTTCACTTCACCGCTTATCTTGCTTTGATTTAACATCCAGATGAATGGCTCATTTTGATCGGATGTGGCTCTCTAATCAGCTTTTCCTGTAGTTAAACTGAACAGGTGTGATTAGATCACGCAGCTTTCACAGGGCCTCTCTGTGAAAGTGAACTCATTCCATCTAATTTGTCCCCCTGACTCCCTGCACATAGGTCTACCCTCCAATCAGAATCCAGTAACACTGATTTAGACCTACAGACAGCATCCTTGCCAAAAAGCCATGATATACACTACAGGATTTCTGACTCGAAACGGGAAGGCGTTTGTAATCTGGAGGACAAGGAAAGTGGGTATTATATTCCCCTTTCAGAAAACAGCGTGTGTCCTCTGTTGCCTCTCCAGCATCCACCTCTGCTGTTTTCCAC
Organism: Typhlichthys subterraneus; assembly: GCA_027564835.1. Lineage (NCBI taxonomy): Eukaryota > Metazoa > Chordata > Actinopteri > Percopsiformes > Amblyopsidae > Typhlichthys > Typhlichthys subterraneus. Next base: position 2,104,967 of record JAODUH010000017.1, read on the forward strand.
AGTCGACCTCCCAACAGGCGACCGCGCAGCTATCTGATGAGGCTGACCTACATGTTAGCAAGCCTCCTGAGGGAACAGAGCTTAGCTAATGCTAGCTACGGAGCAGGCTAGCTAGCGTTGTACGGTATATACCGGCCGTTGATAATTTAGCACAACTCTCTGCAGGGAGAGATTGTGCTGCAGAGCTACTGCAGCAGAGCTAGCAGGAAAAGCAATCAATCGTCATACGGAGCCACGCTAGATCAGGGAAGGGCACATCCAGGCGGGCACTTTGTGCCCAGACTACATCAAACGATTACTGATAGCTTTACCTCTCTCTGTCTCTCTCTGCAGCAGTGTCACGACAACAGTATAAAGTATATTCTCCCTTATCTCTTTTTTTCTGCTTTCAATTAGCGTGCAAATGCTACGTGGCTATCTGAATCTCTGTTGTGGCTCCCTGGATTGATAAGCTTGAGGCTCTTAATCTGCCTGAATGCTGTAATGTTTTTCTCCCTACATTTGTTTATCAGAAATTAGCTTATTAAAACTGGAAAGCATTGTTTGATTTTCTATTGTCTTAGTCTAGTCTAGATAACTTAATAATAATAATAATAATAGTTTTAGTGTAATTTTGTTTTGCCTAAGGTTTAGCTTTTTAACATAAACAACACATTTATTTGTTTTGTCTGGCCTATATGTGGTCCACCTTACTGCTCACTGAATCTTCATCACCATCACCATCATCATCATCACCACCACCGCCACTCCCATCATGGTTAATAATAACAACGTCATGATATCAAAACATGTATACATGTTATGCGTAGCGGTTGCCGTCATGAGATGTTTCATCATGCATGCAAGAGCGTGTCAAGGGCTCATGCTCGCCAGTCATTCCGTGTCAATGGCACTTGCTTTGGGGCGCGGGGGTTGTGTTGGGGGTGGGTGTGTGTGGGGGGGGGTCTAGTCGCCCGCAAAGTGTGAGGTTCTACGAGATGTTAGAGAGAGGTGTGGTGGCAGAAGAGCTCATGCAAATGAGGAGAAGTGTCAACAGTCCTGGGCCAGGCAGTGTTCCCAGACACATTTCAATCTTTGGGTTTCCATCCTGAGTCACTTGTTTGAGCTGAGCATAGTGGCAGCATGCTCCTGGAAGCCTGGCCCTGTGGCCCTGCTAGAGATTAGCCATAGAGGTGTAGAGGTCCATGTAGTTCACATAGCATTTGTCCTGCCCTATTATTGCAGGATCTTTTATTTAAATAATTTGCACATGTATTCTTTTAACAACGTTTTAGTAACCATGTTGAAGACTGGCTACTTTGTTTTAATCGAGGTGTCAAAATGACATTACATCTCTATGCAGATGACTCTCACTATGAAATAAAATACAAGTATAAGCCAGGAGAATAGGACACTATAAGAGTCCTTGGTGGAAGGACATTTGATGAGCCATGACCTTGATTGAATGGAGAAGTGATTAAATCGAGGACTGGACCACCAGTGCTTATGTTAATTAAATGTGGTCCTGCCAGCATGTGTAACAGTACAGGCAATAGAATAGATGGGCATCTTACACTTTTAGGTTCCAACGATTTTGCAAAAGGCTCGACGAATGGACTTTGGCGTTAAAACCGGAGTGGGACACATCAGTAGGGCAGCAAACTGAAAGAATCCCCGTAAGAGCCCAGGGTTGCCATAAATCAAGTATTCTGTGTATGTCTGTGTGCGACCACAATCCTCAAAAGGCCTATGTTGTCTGAATTAGGTTTCTTATACAGTGTGTCCAGCACTAGTGCCGATGCTTATAAGGCAAGGCACACATCGCCCCCTCAGGCAGGGTTGAGCCACTGCATTAGCATGTAAGGGGCAGACCTTCAAGTCTGGCCAGAACTGAAGCCGAGCCGACTGTAGAATCTATCAGTGAATTTGCTTTTTTTCAGCCTGTGGTCCTCTCGTAAAAACTCCAATGAATTTTGCAAACGGATCCAAACATTTAAGCCGGAGTCATGGATCCTGGAGAAAGATTGTTGAATTTTGTCTTAGGGTGCTCCCTCAGAAGCTCCGCCCCCCATATTGGACACCCAATGACAAGGCTAGGATTAACCACTTTCTTTGTGTTCCCATTTACAGAGCTAGGGCTGTTTAGAAAAACCAGATAATTTTTTCAACGTATACACAGAACAAGGAGCTAGCAGGTCATGAGTAGATATTAGCAGAATTTTACAAAAAGTACATTATCTTATAATTGGCGACTCCAACTTTAAGGCTTCTGCTTAAAACGGCTGTTTTTGCCAGTTTTTCTGGTTGTCTAATGGGGAAAATGCATTGGATTTTTTTACGAGGGAACCCCTAGCTTTTGCTAGCTTTGAGTATGGCCTACAAAAAGTGTGATTGTTGATAGATTCGGTAGACTAGATGTCACTTCTACCTCCTTTATTAATTTCTTTTTAAATGAATCTTCAGGATTTCATTGTTTTTCATTTTAAATGGCAGGCAGGCAGGCAGGCAAGCAGCACCTACTTGTTACATGGACAGGAGCAAAGACCACAGAATTTCCCTAGATCGTTCAAATTCTTTTCCGCATCCTTCATGTCTTTATTGATTTGGTCCATTCCCTCCTCGATGCGCTCCAGTTGCTCTGATTAAACACAAGCCATTTATCCCCCACAGAATGAAGCACAGGAGAGAAAAAGGGAGGGAGGAAGAGAGAGAAAGAGAGAGAGAGGACAAAGGAGAGAAGACAACCACTTCAGACACTCACTGTGACGAAATAAAGTAAAACCAAAAATAAATATTCAAAGAAAAAAAAAAAAACGGGACGCCACCACATATGCAAGACTCTCCGGGGCACATTTTCAGTACCTACTTGTTACATGGACATATGAAAAGCCCACAGCATTTCCCTAAATCTTTTAAATTTTTCTCGGCTTCCTTCATGTCTTGGTTGATATGGTTCATGCCATCTTCAACACGATCGAGTTGCTCTGGTCAGGACAAAGGAATGACAGTAGTGGAATGAATTTCATTGGCTGGTTGACAGAGGCATGAGTTGTGATGAGCAGTGTGAGTGGTGTGTGAGTCGTGTTTACATGCATGTGTTTCTGTGTAGTGAAGCGATATTATTTTATGACTAGAAAAAATTCATTTTCTATTGTGCATACATCAACTGGGTAAGCTGAAGTACAACCCCAGGATCTTTTGTCGTGCTGGCCTGAGAAAGTACAATATCATAATATTGAAAGGACAGCACTGGACTACTTAGTTCTTATACTGATATGATAATGATCGTCTCCTTTTGACACCAGAAATATAAAATCTTCTGAGGATGAAAGAATGAGAAAACGGTCTGTTATTGTGATTTATTATCTATATAACTGTACCTATGCTCATTGATTTTCGTGCAACTTTTAAATGTTAACATTTGTTGAGTTCAACTCCCTTTTATCAGAATAATAAGTTTAAAGAAACTATAGTAAATGGACAGTGAATGTTATAGTGGTTTGACTCAAGTGATTTGAAGGTTTAAAAAAATGGTAAGAGTAGGGTTATTTTTATGGGGCTGTTTTTAACATATATGGAAAACCAGGCGTACTTTATCTCACATTAGTTATGCATTTGGACTGAGCAAGCAGAAATGCAACTCAATCAATATTTTTACCAATTAGCAAACCATATACTGATCAATGTACTAGTGTATTAGTGTTGCATTTTTAACAGCGGCATCGTCATGGTTCGGGCGTGGCAGTTGTGCATCGTTTAAAGGCCATGGTGCACTTCAACGTCGACATGAGCTGATGCTTTATATATAAAGTGCTTGCACCGCAGTCAGACATTGGCTTGGCTTGCTTGCCCAATCTGTGTCCCTTGGAAATATACTGCGACCGTATGTCATAAGTCTTTTAGACATTATGGCTAAGTTAGGAAAAAAAACAATGAAAAAGTATCGGCCGCAAAAAACAGTTTGAACAGGCTAATGTCCAATAATTGTCACATTTCACAGTGTTTTACCGAATTTTTATTCATTGTATTTGATATTGGTTGTGAAAGAAATTTTGTGAACGACAGTGAAAGGGTGATGTACAGTAAAATATGGCTCAGTGCTATTGACTGTCAGGTTTGTATAATCCCTGGTTAGCATGTGTCTTATGTAAATACATTCAACCAGGAAACCATCCTTGCAAAAATTTTCAGAATGTGGCCCTAGAATTCAGCATAGTGTTTAATTAAGCACTGACCACCTCCGGTCTCTGTTACTGTACAGTGGCTTGCCAAGGAATTTCTACCCTCAGAGGAGCCAAAAGAGAATAGGGTCATATGTCAGCTCAGCCTATAGCTGCCTATTTGTCCAGTCAACTATTGCTATAGGCTTCAGTGGAGTGGTTTTGAAGGGACAACGCACTGTAGGCTAAAGGGTTATAAAGGCAGACCTTTAAACACCCCCCACCCCCACCCCGGGCCTGGCCCACGGTTGTCTTATTTAACAGTCTCCTGCTGGGTTGGCTGTTCACTCGTAGGCTCTGTGGAAGCAGATGTCTGAATGACTCTAGTGCTGTCTGTGTCGGGAAACAAGAAGTGCAAGGCTCACCTGCAAACAATCTGCATCAAACCAGGGATTGTACAAAGGTAACTTATGGGTTGAGAAGTGAGTGAGAATTTTGTCATTACCAGCTAAATCGATCGTTATTCGTTTTAGCCACAGCTAGAAGCTTCCATCTTAACACTATTGGCATGTCAGTTAGGCAAAGGGTACCCTGTATAACTGTTTTCAGACCTGTTTGGGCATTAAAGTGATCAGTTAGAGAATCGGTGTTGGACCAGATTGTCTATGTACCCCCAGTTTAGCCAAATCGTGATATACTGTACGATTCACAAACAGGAGGCTTGGCTAGAAAGAGCACCAACCTCCAAATAATTGCCAACAAACAGATCTCAGATCAGGAATCCCCCTACCACTGAGTTGCCATGGGTATGAATAAGTTAACCTGACCAGTTTATGGACAAAACCGTTTTAATTTGATAGAATGCTGCAGGGATGTTAGCACTACAGTGGTTGGCGTCATGTCGTTTGGGACTTAAAGACTCAAGCTTTCATTAACGTCTTTGGCAAAGGCAGCTGTTTGCAAATGAAAGTAGGAGAAAAGAAAAATAAGTTAGGCAAATTGTTAGCAAACAATTAAAAGGAATACAAATAAAATCAAGGATTTGCTGAAAGAGGGAATGAAAAGAAACATGTTTTCTACAGTTTCAGATGATCTGCGCTTGAGAAGAAGGTAAACAAAATAAACCATGCGTTAAATGATGATTAATCAAAAATAAGAGTCAGGAACTAAATGATTTTGCTTGAATATGCACATACATGAATACAATATAATACATCCTTTAGCAAATGTTTTTTTGTTTTGTTTATAAAACTATAATCTACTGTATATTTGAATGGCTAGACCAGGGGTGGGCAATCCTGGTCCTGGAGGGCCGGTGCCCTGCATGTTTTAGATCTCTCCCTGCTCCAACACACCTGA
>JAODUH010000017.1:2110564-2142136 GCA_027564835.1 Typhlichthys subterraneus
CCTCTCTCTCTCTCCCTCTCTCTCCCTCTCCCTCTCTCTCTCTCCCTCTCTCTCCCTCTCTCTCCCTCTCTCTCTCTCCCTCTCTGTGTAGGGTAGATGAGCTGAATACAGGATCTAAAAGGGCGGCAACACAACAAACACCACCTACACTGTTATCACCTAGCAAGCACCTCACCCAGTTTGATCTCTGCTATGCAGCTAAAGAAGAGGTTTTACTGTGTTAATGGTGCTGCTGTCATGGCAGGGACAATATGCAGTACAATTCCAGTGTTATAAGATAATCACCTGCTATAGTACCAACAATATCATATTCATCAAGCGTTTGATATTTATCCCTGCCGAGAGTGTCTTCAACAAACACACACACCCCCACACACACACATCAAGATAAAGAGCAATAAATATATTTATTTCTATTTGCCCATATGTTAACAGTTATATTTAAATAATTTAGATGCTTGCATTGCATGATGATGTCTAGCAGTACCCTCCTGTAACACACACACATGCACGCACACGCGCACACGCACATGCACACACACACACACACGCACACACACACACACTCGTATGCATGATGATTCATGATTCATGATGACTACCACTCCAAGAACCAACTTCTCTTTATGTATTTATGTGCGTGTGCGCGTGTGTGCGTGTGCGTGTGCGTGTGTGCGTGTGCGTGCGTGTGTCATAATAATAATGATGACAGCCTCTCTTACCACTCCGCAGTGTAACACAAAGGCCTGTCTGCCCGCCCCTCTCCTGCCTCGCTCTGCTCTGATTGGCTGCACTGACGGGTGGATACTGCCCGTGTCTCCGACCAATAGGAGCCCTCCTTGGTGATGTCATGAAGGCAGAACTGATGCTGTTGCTGATGCTGTTGCCCGGCGCCTGTATCTGAGATTCCAGACGGGGGTAACCGTAGTTACCGGACCAGAGACAGAAAGACAGGGGGGGTAAGTCATGCAGATCAAAACGGCTGTGTTTGTTTTTACATTAGTTTGAGACAGAGCTGTAGTGCATGTGTGTGTGTGTGTGTGTGTGTTGGTGGGGTGTGTCAATGCAGAAAGGTTAGTATTGGTGCAGTGGGGAGCGACAGACGTAAAGAGATCCCTGTGTGCTGTACACACACACACACACACACACACACACACACATTGTGTTGAAGTCAGTGTATATATTATTGATTGTCCAAATGTGACAACACAGCATCGCTTCAGGCAGACAGACAGACAGACAGACAGACGGGGAAAGGAGAAAAGAGAGGACAAACGTGTGTACGCGTGTGTTTGTGTGTGTGTGTGCATGTGACAGAGAGAAAAGGGGAATCTGTATTTACCTGCATTATTACATCCAACATCAAATGCCTGTTTGTGTGCGCGCGCGCGTGTGTGTGTGTGTGTGTGTGCGAGTGCGTGCACGTGCGTGAGAGCTGCTGCAAACATGGCGGGAGTGTCACGCAACATTAATCAACACTATTCTGCCCCAACCCATCCCATTGCTCTCAGCGTAGAACGACACTAAACGATCTGCTGCCCACACGCCTGGGCTCTGAAGCGGTGCACCGGTTTGGTTCTACATGCAGCCGTCTAGCAGCACTGGCTCCACTCGCCTGTTGCTCACGGCTCAATGTCCGCTGAGGTTATGGTCTGGAAACCCTTTAGCGTGCAGCGTCAGGGTGGGATAGTGAGATGACGTTGAAGCCTAGCGTGTGTATTTAAGTGGTGGTCCCGGGTGGTAGAGGTAGATGAAGCAATACAAACAGTTGGAGCCTGGACTGTTTACAGGCTTTGCATTCAAACGGGCCTAGACCTCGGGATAATTATTAAACTATTGGTGCAGGCTTTTAACCGATCGGCATTGCTACAACTGTTTGCATCGCTTTGTCTAGCTCTAGCATAATTTTGAAACACACTTAGCACTCCCACTGGTTGCTGCTCAGGGAATGCTAAAGTGAATATGGTTTGGTTGCCATACTATAATCTCAGCAAACACTCAGCTGGGCAGAGCCATAGCTAGGCAGAACCAGGACAAGCATTTTTTCAAAATAGGACAAAAAAAAAATGAAATATTAGGTATTATTAACCACTAGTAGTGTCTGGATAGGGTGAACAAAGTGTATTAAAATGGTCCGATTTTTTTTTAATGCTTAACAACCATTATAATTTAGTCTCTACAGTACTTTGACTGATAATATAATGTAACCCGCCACACACACACACACACTTGTTGTGTGCAAATTTGCGATTGAAATACAGACAGTAAGTTGGGGCAGATGTTGTGTGTGTTACCAGTACAGTGAGGTGTAGGCTGAGCTCTGCAGCTACAGCTGGAGGCCACACTAGCATGAGCCTGGCAGAGAGCGTGAGAGGTCCACCACATGTGGCCTACATAGAGGCAAGCTGCTCGCACAGTCTGGTATCAGACGCAGGCCTGCCGCCCCTCTCTGCTCGCTCTCTCACGCAGCCAGACGCGTGTTTTGAATGGCGCTCTCCGGCGCCACCTTGTCAACGCAACCCAGAGCACAGGAGTAGCGCGGGTAGACATGCCGCTGTTTTACAAGGCTGGACGGATGGTGGTGTCAGCACCTGCATTTGCAGAGAAGGAGAATTACTGCCTTGTCGCTCTCGCTCTACCTCTCTGTATGTCTGTGTCTCTCTCTCGCTCTCTCTGGGCTCTATAAATACAAAAGACACTTACATTTTTTGTCCATGCTGAAGGTTACAAGTATTTATCACGTTGTCACGGTCCTCTTCTCTCTCTCTCTCTCTTTCTCTCCCTCTCTCTCTCTCACATGTAAAGATGCCAAACTGCTCTCCGACAAGTGTCAGATCTGGGATTTACTGCAACACACACACACACACACACACACACACACACAATATATTTTATGAAAGTATTTCCAATCTTCTCTAATGATTTATTGAATTAGCCTATATGTATTGAAATGTGTATCACTAACTATATATATTGTATTTTGTATTCTGCCATTAAATGAAGCATTTATGAACCATAGCACCACTGTAGACGAAAAACAGAGCGAGCACTATCTTTTGTTTGAACTAATTTGTCCATATAACCTTTAGGTGCTTCAACTCTCTCTCTCTCTCTCTCTCTCTCTCTCTCTCTCTCTCTCTCTCTCTCTCTCTCTCTCTCTCTCTCTCTCTCTCATACAGAGCTCAAGAGCACAACAGTCTACATATACTACGCAGAACGACACGGCAAAATGACCCTAGCAGGTAAATGCAGTGACAGCAGAGCACATCACTATTATTAACCCACCCTTGTGCGTGTGCATGTGTGTGTGTGCGTGCGTGTGTATACTGGTTATAGCTACGGACTAATGCATATTCATATTAATTTCTCCCTTTAAAACTATTAAAGTATTAAGTAGAAATTACTTTTTTAATACTTTTCATATTTTAAATATGAGGTTGTTGCGTTGTTACACTGACACACTATTAGTGTGTGATTGTTAAGTATATATTTTAAGATTTCTCTATAATGAATAAGAGCTGACACTGTCAACTCTTATTCATTATAGAGAAATCTTGACAGAAGCCTTTGCGTGTCCTCAGCCTACAAAGAGAAGATCAAAGAGCTCCCCCTAGTGTCTCTATTCTGCACATGCCTGAATCCACAAACCGCGGACAAGCCTACATACAAAGCCGAAGGTAAATACTGGTAATGTGTTCCCTGCAATGGCATTAATGTGTTAGAAATTAATGCAGAGTCACATCTTGAACCTGACGACTGTTTTCGCAATGCACACAGATGCGGTGGACCTGGGCTGGTGCGCAATCAAGGACGTGGAGGTGATCGAGCTGAATAAGCGGACGTCAGGTCAGGCCTTCGAGGTCATCCTAAAGCCGCCCTCCTTCGATGGAGTGCCGGAGCTCAACGCCTCCATGCCGCAGCGCCGTGACCCCTCCTTGGAGGAAATCCAGAAGAAATTAGAGGCCGCGGAGGAGAGGAGAAAGGTAGGCTAGGCAAGAAATCTAACAATGTTGTTCTGAAAAACTCCATGGGGGTATAACCTATAACTTACATCCAGGGTTGGGAACTAACTAACGGAACAAAAAACAGCTAAAATAGTGTAATCAGATTACAGGTATAAAAAAAGGATGATTTAAAAAGGAAGATTGCAGAAGAAAAATGCATAAAACAATCGGCTGTTATTAGCCTTTCATTAATGTCAATCAATAATTGAAATGAAGTTACTTTTATCTGATCTCATGACTGTCACAAAAATTGAAGATTTGGTGCGCCAACGCAGTACTGTAATGGCTTTGGATGGCATTTCAAAGAACAATGTTTAAAACACGGAGTATCTGAAAAACGTAGACCCTCTTGTAGATCAAATGTTGGGTGGGCTCGTTAGTTTATACAAATGGAAATATACTGAGATTCATTTTATTTAAAACGTAGAGGGTCTTCCTGGGTCTATGTATGAGCGTTACAGTTTTTTTTATATAAGCCACAAGTATGAGCTGTTGTGTCTATCGCCCCCTAGTGCCAGGAGGCGGGGCTGCTGAAGCATTTGGCAGAGAAGCGGGAGCATGAGCGTGAGGTGATCCAGAAGGCCTTCAAGGAGAATAACAACTTTATCAAGAACGCCAAGGAGAAGCTGGAGCAGAAGATGGAGGCCAACAAGGAGAACAGAGAGGCTCTTCTGGCCGCAATGCTGGAGAGGCTGCAGGAGAAGGTACCCTTTTTATTATTACTACTAATAATAATAATACATTTAATTTCAGGACGCCTTGCTTTCAAAACACTCAAGGACATCTTACATTGCAGTACTGTACATAGGCATTAGGCATAATACAAAGAGCAATATAAAACATTTGGTTAAGATATACTATAGTATTGGACATACACATTTTATAAATAATATACAATTACATTTAAAATATTAGGGAAATATATACAAAATAAAAGAATAATACATGGGCTTCATTATAAAAGGACTTCTACGTACAATTTTGTTGAATTATTTTGAAAATAAGAACATTCTCTGAACATAAACTGAGCATTTCTATTTTCACTTACTGTAAGTATGGAAGGGTGTTGAGTTCAGACATCAAGCTAATTATCCACCATTGTAACGCTACCTTTAGGAATGAAGTCATAAGATTGGCGTCTGATTCAAGGCTCGCTGACATGTCTCTGTGTTCTTGTGGCAGGACAAGCACGCAGAGGAAGTCAGGAAGAACAAAGAAATGAAGGAGGAAGCCTGCCGATAGAAGGGGATCAAGGAAGTCATCCAGAGCCGGTCTACGTTTTTGTGTGTGTGTGCGCGTGTGTGTGTGTGTGTGTGTGTGTGTGTGTGTGTGAAAAGATGGGATTCAAAACAAAACAAAAAATCTAACCTAGCAAGGGTAAAAGGTGAGAAATGGTATTTGATGTGTGCCTCAATGGTTATTAAACAAGCAGTATACATTTTAGCTAACTGTTGATGGAGAGATTCTGAATTATTCTCCTTTTTTAAATCAAGTGGAGAGAATGGTTAAAATAATTAATTCTATGGTTGTGTGTTGTGACAGGAACATTAAGGTAGAAGATGGTAACTTGTATAAAAATGTATTTGGTTTAAAATATTTAAATTACTAAATACTTTAATTCCGTATAAATGATACGTTATAACTGGTTTAACATGTAACATTTACGGGGACTGTATTATGACATTGTACTTTATCAAAAGTTGGGGTGTAATGTAAACAATAATTTTAAAGTACATACAGTATGTTTTTTGCATGCATGAGAAAATAAATCACAGTGTAGCTGTGTTTATTCAATCAACCATAACTAGGATTACTGTTTGCAGAGTAGCCTACCTTCCAGTACTCACACAAACTCAGAGTATACACAGAAAGACAGACAAATTTACAGGAACATAAATTATTTAATACACACAGAAACAAGCAAACAGTTACAACATTCTGTACTTTTATAGATCAATTGTTTGCATGCTAATTAGCATCTTGGCTTTTTAAAAAAAAATGCTTAGCCACAGTATAATAAACCAGGTGATTTCATCTGGAATCTTAATTTCTTAGTTTCTGAATATCATATCGAACCACAGCATACTGACACCACAGAAAACACTTTAATGAAAATGTTTAGACTTTATGGTTAGCATAGCCGTTTATCAATAGTATAGGTTACACTTGAGCACTGACTGCACTATTTCATTAAGCACAATTTGAAAGCACATATACATAACCTACATTAATCACCGTAAATATACTATACTGTATACAGCTTTAAAAAATAGGCACACGGACACAAATATTAAGTTACACTAAGCAAAGAAATGTGTCGTTTTCTGAAAGACATAAGCAATTTGGGTTGGCATGTATGCGCTTTTGATTTGTGATTGTTTTGCACATTTTGAGTGGAATTCCCAAAAACTGGTTAAAAAAAACAGAAATAAATATGACCTTTGCTTTTTGAGTCATACTGACTTGATTTTTGCACTGACTGGAGAGTAGAAGTGCCATTTGGTTTTTAAGTAGTGTACACATGATGATGCTTAAAGCTAGATTGATTGTATCTCAGTGGCATGGCCAATAAAAGAATGAGCTTGATAGATACAATTGCTTTAGTTGTCATAATTTCTCTCCTGACATTGTCTACAGTTGGCTTGCATCTATAGTGGAAAGCCAATTGTCCTGCACCATACAGTACACACGTGTGCCACTTTCTTATTCAAATGAAACTTTCTTTAATTGGCTACTCATCCAAGAAGCAGTATTGTTATATTGTCACACTTTATGTGTAAGATTTTAAGATTTTACATACAATTTAAATCGCATTTTGTTACGGCCTGGCTCAAATCTCCAAACTAACATACAATAACAGAAACATACAATGAGGTGTGAATGTCTGTACTGAATATGTGTGGTGCGTGTTGCATGCCAACTAAACAAAACCAAACAACAAATGGCATGGGTGGTGCCAGGAGGGTCAGAGAGTGAATAATGTGCTGGAAGCCCTCTTATAATGCCCTGGCCAGGTGAGGCCAATCAAAGCTAATCAAGCTCCACCCACATCCAGGCCGGGGATGTCACACCCTCCTCCTTAAAAACAAGGTTCCACCTTGTCACCAAAAACCAGACAGACAGACAGTACACCAGCACCATTTAAAACCAGGTACAATACAAACTGTCCCATAGAACAGACCAACTCTATAAACAACCTGGAAAATGTATCCCTTTATCAGCAATCTTCAAAGCAAAAGAAGCAAATTAAGAACAAGGGAAAAACAAACATTAAGCTAGAGAGCACAGGACCACTTCAGAACACCAGACTACAGCATTACTCCACTCAGGCAGACACGACAGCCAAATCACACAACCACGATTCATAATAAAACCGCCAGCCAAGCCAACCAACCCACACCACTAGGATGCACAACCAAGATGCACAACCGAGCTGCAAAACTAACATCCAACCACCTATCCCAGCACTGCCAGACAAAGTGGCCAAGCAACCAAAAGTCAGCCAACCGATTAATCAAATAAACAGCTGACCAACAACCATACCAACCAACAAGCAACCCACCATCTAACCAAATGTCCAACCAACCACATAGCCAGCCGACCGATTAACCAGATAACCGGCGACCAACCAACAAATCCTACTTTGCTCTCCGAAAGTATAAGGACCTTGTCTGCCAAACTACTCCCTGCCCTGTTCTCCTCACCTTCCAGCTCATCTAGCGTGTGTTAACATGTTAAAAAAGAAATGCAGTAGGAGACGCAAAGGAACATTCCCCCCTACTCTGACTAAAAAGGAAACTGACCTACATAACTCAACCCTAGTCTTCGTGCAGATACTGGCAGTGGGTACTTATGCACTAGCTCCTCAGGAAACAAAAATGGCAATTGGCAATCAGCGACCACCTTGAGTCCAAGGAAGTGCTCCCGCGGCAGTTTTTACCAAACTGGCTCCACCTGCGGTCTCTGCCACACTAGAGAAAAAAAACAAACAGACTGCTCCCCTAAGGAGAACAACTCTTGAGCCTAGCAGGGGAAACCAGTTCCACATCCCTCCACACCCCACCAAAACCACAACCTGGGACACAACACTACACTCCTCCCACAACAACCAGACACATGTAACACCCAAAAAAGATCGGCCCACAGACAAAAAGACCAAACTACACACAACAGAACAACAGATACCAAACAAAACCCACAAAATGACGAGCCCCCATGTTACGGCCTGGCTCAAAGGCCATAAACTAAACATAACTCAAATCTCCAAACTAACATACAATGAGGTGTTAATGTCTGTACTGAATATGTGTGGTGCGTGTTGCATGCCAACTAAACCAAACCAAACCAAACCAAACAACAAATGGCATGTGTGGTGCCAGGAGGGTCAGAGAGTGAATAGTGTGCTGGAAGCCCTCTTATAATGCCCTGGCCAGGTGAGGCCAATCAAGGCTAATCAAGCTCCACCCACATCCAGGTCAGGGATGTCACAATTTTAACATCAATTCAAAGCTTTATTTTACTATATATTTAAGGTATTTTATTTATATCCTGTTTCGCTACATAAATGGCTAAATTATCCCCCTGTAGCTCATTAGTTTTGAAAAAGTGTTCAATTTATTTAATTGTTATCTCTTGATAAAAGCTTTTAGTGGTTCCTGAATTCAAAGCCTTAATCGGATAGGTAGGATTTGGGCCTTACACAGGTACAACCTACAGGAATGACTTTCATCTCCAGTTTGAAGTGAAACTTCTTCCCCACTTTCTTCTTGTTCTTCCGAACAGCCATATTTTTTTTCCGACCTTTCCTCGGAATCCTGTAGTAGCAAAAAGGAAGGTGATTATTTGATTTAATGTACATTTACAGTACGTCATTTAGCAGATGTTTTTATCACACAAACAAAAAACCCCCAGGGGGAGATGATTGTTATGCACCCCAGACATAGAGAGAGACAGATGATCCCAAATAAAAGATATGGCTAATGGTCATATACTGTATATATGCTGTGCAGAAGTCACCGGTACAGAGGTACAGTAGACCAATGCTACAGAGATAGACCATGTTGAAAGCGCCTTTTCTATTCAAAATTATTATTATTATTAAAATCTGTAATTTTCTTAGATTACATACAGTTTAATAATAGTCAAAGATTTGTATCCTTGTACTGTAACGAGATAGTGTTCCTTGCCTTTCTGAAAACACGTACATTATACATTGACCACATGTACAAGCACAAACACTCCAATTACATGTGTCAATCTGAATGTTCTGTATGTACCACATGTAATATTGGCATAGGCCTACAAAGACATGCATGTAACGCACAACCCAGTGAATCTGTCACCTGTGGAGGACCAGGGCTTGGTTGTAGATGGGTTTGGCCTCCAGGTTCAAGTCTTCTCCAGCTCCTTGAAGACCCACACAGTAAGAGGTCAAACAGCGGGCATGGGAGATATGAGTGGGCAGGCGAGACTCATCGTAGCTATCTCTGGAAGAGAACGACAAAGGAAGAGCGTATTTATAGGGACTACTTTGTTTGCATGCCGTTCACACTACAGTCATTTGATAATCCAGTCATTTGATATGCGTCACCACAACATTCCATCTGGATATTCGAGAAGATACTTTAATCTAAACCAAGTGCCTTGATTCTATAGTAGTTTTTGAGATAATAATGCAGATCATTATTCAGGTATTATATTCAGTAGTAGCCAAGTTAAAGTTTAGTGATAGCTTTGTGTTATTTATTTAAGAGCAAAAACCAGGGCATTTTATGAAATGTTCATGGAAACACAACAGTCAGTAAATAATTAACAATAACACAATTTTACATAAATATTTCATTCAGAAAACTCAAATGGGCCCTCACATGTAAGTCCATGGTGAAAGAGACAGGTTGGAAATCGACGAGGACGATAGATAGACTGGAACCTCTGGGTCCGAGCTTAAATCCAGGAAAAGTTGAGTACTTTTGTGGTTTGGTCGTGGTCGCCTGGTGTTTCCAGACACTCTCTGAGGCTTCCTGGCTTCATGCAATTGCAGTATAAGGCACATCACCAAAAAAGCTCTGAGAATCTATAGATACAAGCAGAAAACCAGCAACACAGATGTTCACCTACTGTACATCCTGACATACCGTGCCCTATGCTGTTATTTATTATAACAAATTATATTAACTGTATCACAGTCCAACTCACTGAAGCCATGGTCTTGTAGTTCTGTCCGCAGAAGGACAATTCAGAGAGCAATGGTTCTTTGTGTTTCCATGCAGTTGCTTCCTCAAGCAGGTCTCTTTTATAGGAGTTTTGTTAGGGCCAGGGAGGGTTTCCCCTCTCAGCGCCACTGATTTGATAGATTAGCATTTAGCATCAGCAAGCAGGATGACAATATAGAACATTATCAGTCATGTGTCACATGTTCGTTTCCTTGTTTCATTCGCTGCTAGGAGCTCTAACACACACACACACACACACACACACACATGCTAAAGCAAGTTACCTGTAATCTATTTCACATCCTGGGAAACCATTACTTTGAATATCTTTTATTTTTGAGGGACACTCTCAGGAGGGGGGCTGGCGTCTCCCTTAGAGATAGGGTGAGAAGCTCGGCTATCCGTGAGGAACTCAGAGTAGAGCCGCTGCTCCTTTACGTAAAAAGGAGCCAGTTGAGGTGGTACGGCCAACTGATAAGGATGCCCCCTGGGTGCACCCTTTGGAGGTGTTCTAGGCATGTCCAGCATGGAGGAGGCCTCGGGGAAGTGTCAGGACTAGGTGGAGAGATTATATCTCCACATTGGCCTGGGAACGCCTCGGGATCCCCCAGTCAGAGCTGGTTAATGTGGCTCGGGAAAGGGAGGTTTGGGGTTCCCTGCTGGAGCTGCTGCCCTCGTGACCCAACTCTGGATAAGCGGTGAAGATGGATGGATGGACAAACAGATCTGTAAAATAAAACCACCTGATTGTGAATACAATTATGCCAAAAAGTGGATTAATATCTTCTGTATGTCATTACGAAGGCAATGTCTACTTTACATCCTTTATCCTACAGCCTTCCACCCACTGATAAAACTAGGTCAAAAGATGCGCAGACAAGTTTCTGGTAATGACAAAGCACGAAGACACTTCAAAGGCCGTAATCTCAGCAGTGTCTGAGCGCACAACAGAATGTGCACCTGCAATGTGTTTTCAATTTAAAATTTTAAAAGTAGAGTTCAAGAAGAGGTTAAATATTTCATGGCACATACTGCATTTTACGTAAGCGAACCTAGCTGTATGTCAATATAAATATAGGTTGCATTCATATTATTCCTATTAGGTGGACAATGAATTACTTCACTGAAGCAATAATCAGATATGTTGACCCACAATACTAACACGTGGTGTTTCCCTTATCTCTCTCACACACAATAACACGAAGGGACTACCTCTGTAGCCATTC
Organism: Typhlichthys subterraneus; assembly: GCA_027564835.1. NCBI lineage: Eukaryota > Metazoa > Chordata > Actinopteri > Percopsiformes > Amblyopsidae > Typhlichthys > Typhlichthys subterraneus. The sequence continues at coordinate 2,122,007 of JAODUH010000017.1, forward strand.
CAGGATACATTGGTGAACTTTAGGTGGAGTAAGTTATTGTAAGGTTTAAAGTTAAATTCAGCAAATATCTATTCAGTCTGCTAGCTGCTTGTTCTGTGTGCGCTCTGCAAAGAAAAACATTTCAACACAGCCCTGGCTGTGTCAATGTGAACACAAAGACCACCACACACCATCCTAGCCTTAGCAATGGCATTGAAATGAAAGGCTTTTGTTTTGATCGAATTAAAATGCATATCCACAATGACTAACTACACCTTTACAAGAGCTAGCATCATTCTTAAGGGCAGTTTGGCTTAAAGCCTTGTGAATAATTAAACATGAAATGACTGTTGGTGGAGAGAAGACATGATTTCCGGGTGGAGAGCAGAGGTGACGCCACACGAGTTTCATTGTTAGTAAGCCGCGTCACGGAGGGGCACTGCAGCACAACTGTTCACGGACAAGTACAGAACGAGGCTGGGAGACAGACGTGAGTCAGATGAGTAGTTAAAGGTTGTGCCTAGTCTAGATGTTAAGCAGAGGCATTACCATCCGGTTCCAAAACAGCTTCTCGACATTGAATGATCACCGCTTCTAATCTACAACATGATCAAACTGAAAGCGGCAGGAAAACCATACCGTTGTGCTTGGTCATCATACTTTATATGGTTGGGTGTAGCCACACAACACAACACAAAAAGTATTTAAAAAACATTTCAGTAACCTCAAATATCTTAGAGCTTAATAAAAATAATAAACTGCAGTCAACAATTTCTGCTGAAGTCGCTGGTAGAACAAGCCACAGAACTTCCTCCTTCCTTCCTTGGTGGCAGATCACTACCCAATATTAAGAAAGAAATGAGCATTGACAGTCACTCAATCACTGTCTACAGAGAATATTTTTATTTTGTCGCACTATACAGTTGTAAACTATTAGCATGCTTTTAAAATAATATATACACAAGATGTAATTTCTAATACAATTGCTGGCATTTAACATGGCAATATATTGTAATTTAGGTCATTTTCAATTTACCAAAACACAATTTGGTAAAGTAAAACACATTTTCAAAACATTCTTAACACTAAAAATATTTCTGAAAATTTAACAACCTAATGTTAATGTATGATAAGTTTCCTTCAGGTATTTCAAAATTGTTGCGGGATTACTGTAGTATCAAACAGTTCTATACAACTGTTTCACAGGGAACATAAAAATTGAAAAAGACATAAGCGTATTTAAATTGAGAACACATTTCAAAAAGGAACTGGGAAGTGTGAAACTAGGTCTTTCATTTTCAAGAAATAAAAATAAAAATCCATAAAACAAATGGGAATGGTCGGCTGGGGGAAGAACAAACAAAAACATTAAGTGTGAATCACATCCCCCTCTTTCTCCAAGCCCATCATAATCCATCTCCGCCATGAGTCCGACCCTTCTGCCCTGGCTCACGACAACACTGACGCCTTGGTTCCTCAGATGAGGAAGATGATATCGTTCGCCACCATGACCTGGTTGTCGTCCTGCATGCGGGCGAGCGCGGCTCGCACCTCGTCGTCGGTGAACGGCGCCTGCCGCTCCTTGTTGACGCTGGCAGTCAGCGTCTGCATCCCCACCGACTGGGCGTGCGCGGACTGGAACACGGCGAACAGGGAGGACTTGAACTCCTTCAGCCTGGAGGAAGAGGAAGAGGAGACAACCGTCAGATACTGTTGATTGGCCTGATTGTTTGCTACGCGGTCGACAAAACTATTTTCCATTGAAGGGCTCCAGACTGATACCTGGCAAAATGGCAAAATGAAATTAGAGATTGCAAGATTAGCACAATCTCACGAGGCTAGATATCAAGCCAAATGCATCCTCTTCCATTGTTTACGGTCAGATTAGCAACTTGAGATGCAAGAATGGAGTTGCAGTCGAGTTAAACAGTTACAGTATCTGAATATGATGAGGCATTTTTACAATGTAAATAAAAGCCAAATCGTCAGACTATAGAAGTTTTCCCCGCCAATGTTTCCAACAACTTTTGCTGTTGACAAGGACTGCAACTGCGTTCAAATATAGCAAATACGCGAGTGGTCATTACTAACCGGAATACAAATAAAATCAAATAAAAACAGGACACTTTTGATACCAAAAGCTTGTGCAGTTGTCTACAGAATGCCTATCGCATTCACATGCAAATATGTTAGTTACATTAGAGACATTATCTTCAATCATTTTATTTTGGAGCCATGGTTCTCAAACGTCGAACCCCTTAATATTCATTAACGTGAACATTTTTTATCTACCTGTCTGTGGACAGAGCAGCCTGTTCACCCTGTGAAGGAGAAATGGCCTCTTCTTCTGCCACCGGTTTCGGGGTGCCAGCCTGAACTGGGAGAGGGGAGGGCAAGAAGATCAAAGCCACGTGGTTAGACCTCTGACAGGTACACCAGCGGCCCACGTCAGACATATTAGACGCAGGGTGGAGTGATGTTGCGGCCGTATGAGCAGACTTACTCTCAGGGACTTGGTCATGCTCCCCGTCAAAGTCATACGGGCTGTAGGGCTGCTCACCGCTCTGAGGAGCATCACGCCTCCTGCTTGAGACAAAGGGAACCGTTTGCTGAACCCAGTGCGCTGATTCACTGAGCCTGTACTTTGTGAATTCAGAATGCAACCTTGGCTGATTGAACAGTGGCAGTTCAGTTGTTATTAAAAGCTAATATTTAGTACAGGCAGACGCCTGTTTTCATCCACCATTTACCTCTTCCTCTGAGAGCGAGGTGTGGGCTGTGTGGTCCCCTCCTCCTCCTCCTCCTCAGAGGTGGAGTCCTGACGAGAGCGTTTCTTCTCCTTTTCCAATACCTGGAAAGCACCCGGAAACATTACAGAAGGCAGATCGCTCGGGGAACAGACAAACCGTTGTAGATTAATTCCTTCATGGAAACGACATCGTTAGATTCAAGCAATTAGTTTGACCCCACCATGCTGTTAGTTTTAGTATTTTCCACCTTTACAAGATGTGGAATGTATTAAACTGATATCGAACTACTGGACCACGGCATATACATTTCCTCAATTGAAAACCAGACTGGGCAGAAAAGCTGAAAACAGTTTATTACAATTCGTTCATTCAGCACTTATCCAAAGCGTCTTGCAATGAGTACAAAAAAAAAAAAAAAAAAAAAAGCCAAGTTTGGGTTAGGCATCTTGCTCAAAGGATGCTTACAGGTAGGCTAACTTGCCCACAACCCAAGGTAGGCCCAAACCCACAACCTTGCGGCTGGGACTCAGCCCAGACAACTAGAGTAACCAGCAGTTTAGGACTGACCTTTTTGAAGTAGGCGAACTGAACCAGCTCCACGGCCACCTCGGAGTCCTCCAGCTCCACGGCCCTGCTCATGCGGCCCTTGGCATGTGCCGTGGCCAGGCGGATAAGGGTCTCCAGCGTACGGGCTGTCACCGGAGACGTCTGTTAGGGGGAGGGGGCGGGGTGTGATCGCAGGCTTGGCCGGAGACGTCTCTTACTATACAGTATATTTACATGGATGCATCTAGGAGGAGTGCGCTGTACTGACCCTCGCAATGTCTGCGCCCATCTGCTCCTGACTCCTTAGCCTGGAGTACTCCTCGGCTATATGGTTGGCTGCTTCTTGAGTGAGCACAGGAGTGACAGCCTTGGCGATGTGGATGTACTTCCTCATGAACTCCTTGCTCACAATCCTGTCCCTGTACGCAAAGAGATTAGAAAACACACGCTTGATCTCTGATCCACCGTCGATTCTGAATTACAAAAGTTCCGTTTCAATTGTCTCTCGTTGCTGCTAGTCGCTGCTAGTCCCTGGCTAGTCCCTGGCTAGTCGCTGCTAGTCCCTGGCTATTCGCTGCTAGTCCCTGGCTAGTCCCTGGCTAGTCCCTGCTAGTCCCTGGCTAGTCCCTGACTAGTCGCTCGCAGCGTGTCCGGGGCATGAGGACATACCTGCGCTTCTTGTTGCCATGCAGGAGATTGTTGTGCTTCTCGTAGATCTGTAGCTCCTCCTGCTCATCCTGGACTGAGTCAGGGTTCTCTGTAGCCAGCACGTCCACGGCCCCGCCAAAAGCCAAAGCTAAAAACAAAATAAACGGTTACAAAAGATGCAATTTTCACTAAAGTGGTCAAGTTTCCCCTCTCAAAAGTAATTTTTTCCTTTTAAATATTAAGATCAGTTGCTTATATTACTCTTTTATAATCCCTGCTATAAACCATGTACATTGTTTTTAAAGGATAAAGAAAATGCAAATGTTACGTAAAATTTGTGGAGTTTACCATCTTAAAATCCTCCCCCCCCCCCCATCGTGTAAATTATATAAAAAATAAATTAAAGAGATCACTGGCAATATTGTGTTTAAAACCCCAGAACAAATGGCAGTCTAGACCAGCGTTTCCCCAACCCTGGTCCTGGGAACTGCACTTTATATGCTGCAATCCATTGCAGGTCGGAAGTCGATATTTCCAAGTAGGCTTGGCTGTACTTCTAATCTATATGTGTCTCAGTGCATCTGCTCAGGGAAACATGGACGTCCACAGCAAACTGATGTTTATAGCAAGTCTCTGAACAAATATTTTCTTAGGACAAAAGGTTATATTTGTCCACGGCACCATTAGTCACAAACACCAACAGCTGATTTAACATACTATCACTATACAAGAGACTGAAGGAGTTGGTAGGCTGTAGACCGCATGCTTACAAATATGTTCCGCATCACAAACATACATAAAACTACATGAAGCAGGAATATTAAAGATGTTTTTGCTTATTGCCAACTGTGTGCTCACACGCCGCCACATTGCTGTAACGCCATATGTGTTTGTTGGTGAACTTGGGCTTGAGAAACCTTGCCCGAGTTTCCAAATTGGAATTGCGACTTGAAAGAGCGTTCCATTGCAAGTTCCAAGTACAATGGATTGCACCATTAGATGTCTCCCTTCTCCAACACACCTGATTCAAATGAATGGGTTGTTATCAGGCTTCTGCAGAGTCTGATAACACAGTCACTCACTGATTACCTATTCATATGAACCAGGTGTGTTGGATCAGTGAGAACACAACAATCCCCCAGGGCAGTAATAGATCAGTGTCTTAAAAGGTATGGTCAGTCATTCTTGCTAACCTCGATCTCAAATCAAAACAGTATCGCTCCGCAATGGTCCTCGGAGTCTCACGTGTCGAAATGCATTGTGGAGCAAAGTGTAGTGCTACGGGTGTAGGATTTTATTTTCCTCAAACACGCACAGGGAACAGTAAGATAGCGAAATGCGAGGAGATATTTGGTGAATTTGACACAAAGTGTATTAGCTTGCAAAAGCCGACTACACCTTTAAAGCATGCAGGGCATTGGGTCCCCAAGACCAAGGTTGAGGACCATTGGACTTAAGACCCACACAGCGTACCTGAGCCTTCCTGCTCACGGGGGTCTCTGTAGCGGTGCATCCTCAGCACGTGGTCCGATACGATGCGGTCCTGCTCCGGGTCCATCTGGTCCAGCACGATGAAGAGGAGGTCAAAACGTGACAGCAGCGAGTCCTGCAGGCCGATGTTCTCCATGGGGGTCTTGTACTGGTCGTACTGCGGGGAGCACAGCCAGGAGAGCGGGGGGAAAGGAGGAGGAGGGGGGGGGGGGGGGGGGGGTATTGTGGTTCAACAGTCCATAGCACACCGGGCGGTTACATATCCATCATGCACATTATGTAACACGGCCTCAAAGGACGTGTGTCGCTCAACATCAATGCAGGGGTGTGCCTTCCTCTCAGATGAGGGATTTTAACTAGGCCTTACAATACAGTCTGTGGGACACAGACCAAAACACCGGAACTGGCGGTTAAACACAAATCATGTTCCTGTCCTGGAACGCTACAATACACATCCATTAGGTTTAGAAAAATAACCATTTTACTCTTTAAAGTGCATACAGAGCAGTAGAACTTATTAAAGTAAACCATGATATCACCCCCCCATTCCCTCTCCCCACAAACACACACTCACTCACCCGGCCATAAACAGGGTTGGCGGCAGCCAGCACGGAGCAGCGGGCATTCAGCCTGGCGTGGATGCCGGCCTTGGCGATGGTGACGCGTCCCTGCTCCATCACCTCGTGGATGGCCGTGCGGTCCATGTCGGACATCTTGTCGAACTCGTCGATGCACACCACGCCGCGGTCGGCCAGCACCATGGCGCCCGCCTCCAAACGACGTTCACCTGGGAGACGGATAATTGCTCATATTTGTTAGGATATGAAAAGTGCACACAGAGCAGTAGAACTCATTATTAAAGGACTCAAGTGTTTAGTGGCAAATAAGGTACAGGAAGACTTTAGCCCCGCCCTGAAAACTAAAGGTGAAAAAGATCATATAGAAATAATACACAAACAGAAGCCAGCGCACCCCCACCAACACACACACACACAGAAGCTAGTGCGTCTCACCCGACACACAGAGAAGCCATTGCCCCAGCCACACCCCCCACACACACACACACACAGCCAGTGTGTCTCCTACCAGTCTCCTGGTCAGTGGTGACAGCAGCAGTGAGGCCCACGCCGGAGGAGCCCCTCCCGGTGGTGGGGATGGCCCTGGGCGCCGTGTGCAGCACGTAGCGCAGCAGCTGGGACTTGGCAACCGACGGGTCGCCTGGAGGGGAGGAGGGGGGGGGGGGGGTCACGTCAAGGCAGCCGCCAATCAAAATAACTACATCATAAAGGGTGGTGGTGCGAGCTAGCGTCACACAACACCACTGCCGCCTTGAAATCCAGACTCAGGGCGGCGCCATGTCCTCTTTGTGTGACGTGAACGTCAGCGAACCGAGACGCTAGGCAGCAACAGGGAGGAGGAGATGGGCGGGCTGCAGGCTCAACCGGATTCACAAGGTGTTGTTTGTGCTTTACGTTGCTGTGTTTGAGCTGTACATACGCACAGCATTATTGTATATACAACAACCGCCTCTATAGGCGTTGCTGCGCGCCAAACCGGTTCCACTCCCTGGGAACGTCCACTATGGTTGTGTCAGCATGTTCCAATTTAGGCTTCATGTATTATATTTCAGAATGGTTGTTGCAACATTTGCCGTTTAATAGCAACAAGTACGCTCACAGACATTGAATACATTTAAATACATCACACATGGTGTGATGTATTTAAGGTTGAATGCTTCTAACCACAGTTCTCTCTGGTAAGAAACCTACAGTGAGCGCCAAACAGCAGGGTCACATGACCACATACACAGGCACTGGTACCTATGAGCAGGATGTTGATGTCTCCCCGAATGCGCGAGCCGTTTTCCAGGACCTTCTCCACGCCCCCCAGCAACATGCAGAGGATGGCCTTCTTGATGTACTCATGTCCGTGGATACTGGGAGCCAGCGACACAGACAGCTCATCGAACACGTCCTGGATGAAACAGAGCAAGGATGGGGAGTTGGTATTAAAAACGTTTCCAGAATAATATCCTCGTCCTCAAAATGTATAGCTATAACGCAACATGCGATTCAGTTACTTATTGGGTTGGTTTCACAGACCTATATTAAGCCTAGTCCAAGACTAAAAGAGAAATTCAATGAAGATCTCCATTGAAATAATTTCTTAGTTTAAAACTATAGACTTAATCCATGCGTGCAAAACTGACCCAAAAGGTATAGTCAGCTATTGCACGCTAATTGTAAGCGAATGCACTGTCAAATTCACCAAGTATCTCCTTGCATTTCCCCAGCTTTCAGTTCTGTGCATGCTGATAAAGCTACCCGGTACTTCTACAAAGCCCCGGCTCCGTAAATAGAAAAGCAAACAAAGTGGCGAACGCCGCTCACATGAACATAATCGTAGCTCGACGCCTTGCTTCACGATGCGTTTCGAGGTATTGGTCGGCAGCGCGAGCGCAGCGGAGGAATATTGTTTTAGCGTTACAGTGTCCATTACTCATGGACACTCTGTAGCTTTTTGTAAGTTAACAAAATTGATTTGTTTATAAAACACATTTTTAGGTTGATCCATTGCTTTAACAAAAATGTTTAAACCTGTCTGGAAAATAAATATCCATGAACTACGTTTAGTTACGCCGCCGCCTTTATTCTAAAAGGAGGTTTGTCAAGCATGAACGAATGCCGTAAAGAAAAATAAGAACGGGGGCATAATTCACCTTGGTGCGCGACTGGCTGAAGGTTTTGATCTTGGCCACGTCGTCCGCTGAGAAGGCAGGAGAAACCTCCTTGCTCATCTGTTTGACCTGGCAGGCTATCATGATGGTCCTGGACAGGAAAGAGAAGAACACTATATATAAAAAGCATAGCAAACACAAAGTATGTACAGTCAAAGGTCTTGAAGGCGGTCCAGAAGTATCATTTCACTGCATGTTCAAAACAAGCCTACCTGAAGGTGCCCGAGGTGTAGCCGCCCTTCTTGGCCGGCAGGCAGCGGTAGGTCCCCACGGCCTGGACCCGGTCTCCGGGCTTGACCACGTCCACCAGGTCGTTGTCCAGTATGATGTCCACGGAGCGGGGCAGCTGGCCCGCCGGTGCCTTCTCCGGCATCTCCTGCACTGTGATGGTCTGGTGGTCCTTGTAGATGGACAGGCCGAACTCCGTCTCCAGAGGATTGTTCTCCTCGTCCTGAGGACAGCCACAGTGATGTTTTTAAACATCAACACAGCAGCAACCGGCTATTTTCTGTGTCAGGATACGGTGGAGACATTTTCAGAGGATGACATCACTTCCTCTGTGGTGTTGTAATCCGAGCTCATCTGTTGGCCCGTCAAAATAACCCATTCATGTTTGCCGATATATTGTCCCAGAAGTAATTGCAATAACATGATTAATGTCACAATCATGTAAACAATGATGTTCTGCTATTGTCACGACATCAATTGTTCATTATTATTGGTTAAACCAATGTGATTGTTTGTCTACGTATTAGCTAGTATAAAAACAAAGACATTTGCATTTATTCTTCCAAAAGTAGTTGGCAGTAATTACACAGTCGTCATCTATTAAAAAACATTGGATGCATTATAGTCTCAATCTCTAAACCTTATCCCACTGAGGAAGGGTCCACAAAAGGTGGGATTACACACACATTTATTTTTAGCTGCTCTGATGAAATGCTCAGGACAGATGACAGGCCCACACATTGAACCATGCCTCCATATAAAGAGAAGGCTCACTGGGATCACAGTCGGGCCAAGCAGGAAGGGGAGGTGAATACCGTTGAAGCTCCTCCACAGTTACCTTGGTCGGGTAGATGGCAGAGGAGGGGAAGGCGTCCAGGGAAGTCATGTCTGTGTATTTCCTCTCCATCGTCTTCTTGGTGGCCGGACAGTAATGGACACTGCGCACCACCTTCGGACGCACCAGAGAACCTGCGCAGAGGAGGGAGCAGGCGGAATTTGACTACATGGTGAGAGTTATGGTAATGGTGTGCATTTATATAGCACTGGGTTAACCTTCAGACCACACAAAGCACTGTACAGGATTGCCTCACATTCATCAGATGGTGGCCAATTGGCCAAACCTAGGATTTTTTGTTTTTTAGTCTTTAAAGCAAATCAACTTTTTCTTAAACGCAAGTCTGTAGCTACTTCTATACTAAGACCACACACCGTAATAAATTGCTTCTTCTAAAACATCTACAAATTAGTCTTAATCTCTACTGGTACATATGTATTCAAGTTACTCCAGTTTGTAGTCATATACACTTATTTTGCAGTATATTAAAAGTTTTAATCCAAACAGCTCTCTACTGGTACTTGCACAAGTTGCTCAATTTTGTAATTTTAGAAATGTATGTGTTCACGAACATTTAAAAGTCCAATAAAGTAAAACACATTAAAAACACAAAATAAACAGTTCTGCCAAGTATGGCAATGTGACGCCATGCGTAACTCACACTTAGTGACGATGCCCTCCACACAGACTAGGTTGCTTAGTAATCGTGAGGTGAGAGTGCGGGGGCTGACGTGACGTGACCCGAAGCTGCCCTCCAGACCAATGAAGAACTCTTCGTACTGCTTGGCATAGGTGGCGTCTACAGAAGCCACAAAGTCTTTCAGAGCCCTCTGGAAGGCCAGTAACTCCTCAAACGCATTGCTCATCAACCTAGCGTTGTGTTAGTGATACATTGCATTGTTAAGATTTGACGTCACACATTACTGATGCTAATAACTTTGCATTGTACATTCACTGAAACGTATTCCGATTATGCACTTGAAGTTGCAGTCCATCGTTAGTTTTAACTTACTTTGCAGCCCTGGCCTCCTTGCGTCGCCTCAGGTCGTTGATGTTGACGATGAGACGAGCCTTATTTTCGCCGATCATGTCCCGGACTTTACTCTGGTACAGCCCTTGGTCTTGCTGCAGTGGAGCATACAGAACTACTTATATTGGGGGGAAATGAACGCATGTGCAGGGGAGACAATATGGATAATTATGCGAGTCAACACTAATAACAGCGTACCATGCAGACACAGACAGTTGCGTATCATGGTAAAAGTAATTAAGTAAAAGTATGTTCAATTCACATCCATATAAAACCATTACGTTCGTTTGTTTGTGATGATATTAAATGCTAAAAACACAGAAAACGTCCGCCTTTGTTCAACAGGCATGGTTCGTAAGATCTTTTTTTCTCCCCTAGCCCGATTTAAAAAGACCTTAACTTACATCATCATCCAAGAAGTCCAGATAATCTCTCTGAGCCTCTCGCATCTCCGCGTCATTGTCGACGTCAGTTGACATTTTATTAAACTATTTGGTAATTTATAGCGAATAAAAAACTGTAAATAATGAAGAGAGAGAGAGGGTAAACACGCTGTTCCGTCTAAGAACTACAGTTTTCGCGCCACTTGGAGCCGGATAGATAGAGAACACAAGCCGCGATTGGTCGGGTCTGCACGCAATATTTACATATTAGGCGGGTTTATTAACATCTGTCCAATTGCATTCATGATTGAGATATTATGGGCCGGCCTACTAGAAACTCCCGCGAAAAACCAGGAGGAAAGGGTGGAGTTATATGTGCCCCATGTGCCTCCGACCGCCCAGTAACCCTCTAAAGCAACTATCGAATTGTCCACTAGATGGAGACATATATGTCATGTATACATGCATGTCACTTCACGAACGTGGTTTGGAAACGATTTATTACACATTAGATATTTAACATCGACTAGGCCTACTACCAGTTATTACTGCACGAACGTTAAAATATCCATTGTCATAAAAACATTTGTATTCTCCTTCAATTATTTTATAGCCTATAGATTTTGTTTATTTTTAAACCCATTTTAAATTGATTGCAGTGTTATCATTGTGCATTATTGTTGTTTTGATTTCTTTCCATTATATTTCAAATGACAAAGGAGGTCCAAGTATAATTAGACCATTTTTGATAGACTATTTGATATACTTTTTTATTTGAAACGCCTGAATGAATAAGCTTTATTAATTTTTTTTGTCAATTATAAAAAATACAATGTACAATGTTTACATTTGAAATGTTATAAAACCCATAATGTCAAAAACCTTCATGCATCCGTTACAGCAGCCTAATTGCATTGTTATCAGAAACGTGTAACTTTAACCCCGCCCAAACTTAGAAACCTTTTCAAACCTATGCAAGTTGTTTTCTGTGTCTCCCTGGCCGGTGTTATGCCAACGATTGGCAGCTGGCTATAGACTTCTCAGAATCCAATCTAGGCTATGAGTGTGGTCCTGCTCAAGGAGAACCCCCTTGAGCAGAATAAGCGATTACTACAAGCGCAGCAACAGGTGTAGGCCGGTTGCTGTTCAAACAGGTAAGATAACCATCTTAAATAATCGCTCGAATTATTTATTTATTTATTTATTTTGCATAGACTAATGAGAAAGAAGCAGGCTATACAGTAGGCTAAAGAACCGGTTATTTGTAATGGTAAAGTCAAGCTTGTTTCCTTAAACTCTGCATGTGCAATGCTCTCTGTGCCTATGTTAATTGATCTGCGTGCGCAATTTATAGCATATGCTACATGGTTTCAAATTGGTTATATTTTACAAACATATGTTTGAAGATTTGGCTTGAGTGCTTAGTTGATATAGGTTATCTGTAGAGTCCCTTTTCTGTAAAGAAAATATGGAAATTGTTCTTTCTCGTTGTCCCATGCAGCAAGGGCGTATAATTCACAATTGACAAAAGTGTCAAATTGCAAAGCCTGCTTTTCAGGTGCGACGTGATGAAAGATAACATGCATTATACATATATGACACATTCAGACGGATAATTACAGGGTTGCATAGCTGAAATGGATCGTTGCTGTTAGTGCATTACATTACACATTTGTAAAGGAGGTGAGGAATCTTGCTCAAAGACACTCTACTACAGGCCACTCAGATACCCTTCCTAAACAAGCACAAATAAATGTAGGCTACATGTTTTATTTTATTATTTGACTCATCTTTGGCTAATAGTTATATACAATGCATCAATCATATAATTAGGGCTATACTTCTTCTAAATTATAATTTTGTGAATTTATTTGAACTTTTCTGTCCTTTCTTTGTCCCAAGGAGGTTCTGATCTAACCTTGGCCCCTCTCCTCTCCTCTACTCGCCAGCCAGCCATGTCATCTACATCCCTGCAGCGCCTCGTCAACGCAATGTCAAGTGTGAAGCAACACGCCAGGCTCCCCCACATCTCCGACCTCCCTTGCGTCTTGCCCGCCTCCAAGGCCACGGTTCCGTACTCCGACGTTCCCGCCCTGTTCCGGGAGCCCTACGTGCTGTCGGGCTACCGTCCAGTGGGCCAAGACTGGCTCTGCTACGTGCTAAGCGTCTTCCAGCGGCACAATGAATCCATGAACGTCTGGAGCCACCTGCTAGCTATGCTGGTCCTGTTGCTACGATGGTGGGCATACGTAGGAGCCTCGGAGAGCTCCCTGACTGCCTCCTCCCTTCCTCTGTGCCTTTATGTGGCGTCTGCCCTCACCTACATGACCTTCAGCATAACCGCCCACCTCCTGCAATCGCACTCTGAGCTGGCCCACTACTCCCTATTCTTCCTGGACTACGTGGGCGTGGCTGTGCACCAGTACGGCTGTGCGCTGGGCCATTACTTCTACACGTCTGAGGTGGCGTGGAGGGAGAGTGTTGCCGGGCGGTTCTTTCTACCCGCGGCTGCCTTCCTGGCGTGGCTGTCCTGCGCCAGCTGCTGCTACGCCAAGTTCCATTACCTGCGGCCGTATCCGCTGCGCCGCAAAGCCTGCCAGGTGGTGCCTACCTGCGTGGCGTACGCGCTGGGCATCAGCCCCGTGATCCACCGGCTGGCCACCGTGGCGTGGGAGACGACGCTGCCCTTCCACCTCCTGCAGGTGGTGTTCTTCCTGCTGTCGGCATTCTTCTTCTCCTTCCAGATCCCCGAGCGCTTCTTCCCCGGCCACTGTGACTTTGTGGGTCAGGGTCATCACATCTTCCACGTGCTGCTCGCCATGTGCACCTTCTCCCAGCTGGAGGCACTGTGCCAGGACCACACCAGGCGGAGGGATACGGTTGTGGAAACGTTCGGGGAGGGCCAGCTGTGGTGGGCCTGCGTGTCCTTCCCCACGTTGGCCCTCTTCAGCATGCTAACCGCGTTTCTCTGCCGGAGGTGCAAGCAGAAGGTTCTGAGTGGAAAACAGCTGAAAGACAAGTGAGCTTGCAAGGAGGAAAGATCAAACACAGTCTTTGATACATATAGGCTAAAAGAATAAACGGTGCAGAGGTTTTGTGTTGTATGTGTTTTGAACTCTTTTTCAACTATGTTTTTAAATATAGCAATGCTTTTATACATGATTGTATACAAGCTTTGCAGACTGATATAACAATTTCAGTTAAATGTTAATCAGCAAAGTCTACCTCAGGGACATTATCTCTCTTGTAAATGCGGTGGACAATTGTGCCTGTTTGGATACATTATTTTAAATGGTTTTAGATATTATTTCCATGTTCAAGTGATCTCTAGAAAACAGTTGAAACACTGGATAAAGGTTCACATGTGATGGATGGTGTAACATTCAATGCTATGTTTTTATGTTCAATGAACATATTGCACGACATTGTACGATATTGTACTGACAGCCATAACAAAACGGGAAGAGGGGGGCTGTGAGATGAGCAATGGCTAACATGGCACATGGCTAACAAAGCAATCATTTGTAGCACACTAAACCTGTTCCAATTGGTATGAAAGGATACCTTCCACAATGTGTGTGTGTGTTGTGTCAACATTCCGATTATAAGTTTCATGCATTTCATTTCAGAATGAGTGGGCATACCTTTCAGGTGAAATAAACCAATGAACACAACATTACTGGTATTTAATTGTGAAGATGACAAATACTCATTCATAAAAACAGGTTCCAGATATTCACGTTTAATACACGTGATTGAGCACCACATACCACGCCCAATAAACAGAGCAAACTACTTTGAAAGTACTTCAAGAAAGTTGCAAAAGAGAGAGAAAGAAAGGTCACTGAACGTAGTCCTAACTAGCGTTCAGTCCACTTAATGAACGTAGGCCTATGCCCATGATATATAGTCACATTACATTTACATGAATTGTATGTTATTCGTAGGCTACTTCTGAGCTGTCACTGTGCTTAATTTAGATTAGGCTACTAGGGGGCGATATTTCTGCTTTATAACATAAGCATGGTATTAAATATCTGATTTACATCTATGCATTATATATGTATGCTACGTATAATCCCAATACCATTAAATCTAGTATCTGATTCACTACTAACAATAATGTATTATTAGGATACTAATAATAATAATAATAATAATAATAATAGGCCTACAATTATTTGTCTATAAAAAAAAGTTTGTTCTAAAAAACTATTAACGTCTGTTTTTAACAGTCGGCCTACAATAATAGCAAAACAACAATGTCGACTTTTGTTAGTCTCAGAGATTTCAGTTTTCAACACTGTCATGATATTTCAGTGGACTACAACCTGGAGCATGTCAGGATTATCTGCAAGATGAGGTGCGGATGTCATTTAACAATTACTCAAAACTAGTTGAGCAGCCCTCAGACTGGGACTGCAGACAGCATCGTCCCACCCCCCGTCGTCGTAAACACACAGGTGCTTGGCTGACAGACTTTGAAGAAACAGTTGGACTCAGCTTTTTCAGTTGGAGGTAACGAGGCACACGAGGTAACTATGTTACTAACTATAACTATACTAGCTAACTATGTTACTTCAGCGAGACACATTTTTAGGTTTAATTCTTCTAAAGTTTAATTCTTTTTTTATCCGATGTCTATTTTTGGTACAACATTTGAATAGTTCTCATAAACGTTATTTGACTTTCTTTTCAACAAAAACTAGAATAAAAATGGCCCCAATTGACATGTTCGAGGATCTGCGGGCTTTGTCCTGGCTTTCAGCCACTGAAGCTGGCATCATCTCAGCCGTAGTCTTCCTCGTTCTGGGTGTAACGCTCATTGCTCTGTGCCTCAGGTGTCACAGGTGAGATACATCAGTTAGTGTTTATTTTAAATCTGCATAGATTATTTTATCGACAATGTAATCGGCAATTTAAATATACATAGTCAAACTAGCAGTCTAGAGTAAACATGATCGATTATGGAAGGTGTCATTGAACAGTAACCTATGGTTCCTCTGGGTCAAAATCGTCACACGATTTCTTCCAATAGGCCCAGTGTCGCCATATTCATATATCATGCATATTTATCATATAGTGTATTTGCCCTTCTGGTATAAATAAGGTGTTTTTAATTGAATGTCTTAAATGAAATATGCATAGATTTGATAAAATGCATGGTTGGTTGTTGATTTGTAGACTATCATTGTCTACTATAGGCCCATGTGAGGTTTATGGTATTAACATGCTATCATATGAGGGGTGCCATATGGTGAAGAGAATTAAGGCTTGGAAAGGTTGCAGTGAAACGTTAGGCTACCAAACACCAAATACATGAAATGTCCGATATATTTTCTTAGAAAAACTATGGAGTGTAGTTAGAATGGTCGCAGATACAACATATAAATTAGTCTTTTATTCTCTTTTTAAAGAGGCTAGATATACTGTTGGGTGTTGTCTTCTTACAGATGCTAGATCACGACTAGTGCTGGGTTTCATGCCAAATAGGCAGGGTTTGGAACCAATAACAATCAATATCTTAGTTCTCTGTCAGAGAGGTGTACAGTAAGCAGCTGGGCATGTGTGTATATGTGACTTTAATTGTCTTTGCTTGTGTGTGCATGTCAGCCAACACCCTTGGCTACTATACTATACAGTCTCGCCAAACATGCCAGCGACACTGAAAAAATAGGAGCTGGAAAAAAAAGAATGTCTAGCCTTAGAGTTTTACACATTCCCGAACCTGTTTAACAAAAATGACATCGCAATGAAACTGCAGACATAGATAGGCATCTTAGCAGAGATAACAGACCCACACAAGAATGCCCCGAATATTCATAGTGAGATTTGAATGAAGACAGCGATGTAATGTCCGGATTGTAATCAAGGATTTTTCCAAAACCTTTCAGGTATTCACCTGCTCATAACAAGCTAATGCTGTATACAGTAACAATTAAAAAAAGTTTGCAATTTTCTGGCTCATTATTGTCACCCTATTTTTATGCTATTTTCCCAATAATGAGCACCGGTGGTTTGAGGGATACCAGCAGCGCTCTACTCTACTTTTTCTTGCTAACATTAAAAATTGTTGAAAAGTTTTTATTTTTGTCATAAAAACTCTTTACAGAAAAAATGCAACAGACACTTCTCAAAATGCTACACTACTAATGACAATCATTTTCCATTTCTTTTTTTTGTGAATTTGTCCTCAGGGGCAGTGGTAATGCTTACGATGTAAATGGTGCAGAGGAGGGAAAGGTACCACTTTATTTGATTTATTTTTTATTTTTGTGTCATCAACCCCTTCTTTACCCACTCTTGATCACACTTCCCTTGTCAGACGCTTTACTCCATTCAATCCATCCCTGCTAAAACATCCAGCACAAACCAGCATGAAGTTCAGGCTGGTCCAGGCTGGTTCATACTGGTTAGTTCTGGTGTAGTGCTGGTCCAGGCTGGTTCATGCTGGTTCATACTGGTGTAGGGCTGGTCCAGGCTGGTTCATACTTGTTAGTGCTGGTGTAGGGCTGGTCCAGGCTGGTTCATGCTGGTTCATACTGGTTAGTGCTGTGGTAATGCTGGTCTAGCTGGTGGATCAACGTAGTCATGCTGTTCTAAAGCAACATGGTTCCAGCATGCAAAACATACTTTATGATGGTGATTTTTTTTGTTTTAGCAGGGATATCTAACTTTAGCATGTGTTATCTAATGGAACCGTGCCAATTACCAGGCACGAGTGGATCCTTATCCACAATCAGCAGGAGGATAACAGTGGTCTCAACAGCTGACGGACTTGTGACGGCAAAGGCTTAGACACCCATGAGGCAGCTGAAAATAGACGTTCTAAGCATAGGCACTTATTATGTGTATCTGTTTATAAGTGAACTCCAAAGGAAAACGTGTAACACTGTACATTTGTCATATCAGCTTGAAAAGCAAAGCTGTCTCTATGTTATCTGCTTTTCACATGCGCTGTAATGACTTAACCTTGCTGTCTCAACAGGTCTCTTCTGCTGAGGAGGGAGGTGTGCCGAACATGGCCATGTCCAACGGAGCTAACGGTAGGTTCTCCATGAGTAAAGCCTCCCGAAATACACACAAGTGAATGCACCAGAGGCGATTGCTCTAAGACAACAGAGGAAGTCCGTGTGGTAATTAGGCCTGCTTTGTTCATTGTGATTAGAACTAGCAACATAATTTATCTGCTTTTTATGCAACATGGCAGACACAATGTTGTTCAACAGATTAATTAGAGAGGTCAGTTGATTAGGCCAAAGGCTACTTCAGGAAAGGCTTAATATTAATAGCAATATTATCAGCCGTATTGTAGCCTACGTATTTGTGCTTCCCCTGCTTCTGAAAGGACTAGTCGCCACTGGAATGCACACACTGTAGAATCTTCTTTCTCACTTATTTTAACTTCTGAATTTCCAGAAGCAGAGGTTGGTACCTACATGACATGGAGGAACCACAAAAACATGCCTGCCCACACTCTGGACAGACCTGTGGTCACCTCCAAGTAACCATGACGTGCCTTGACTTACCTTGAACGCCGAGGCCAGCAGGGCAGGAAGGGAAGGTTCACAGCAGCAGCCACAAGCCTACTTCCTTTTATCGAGGAAACCTTTGACGAAGATGACTTATTCTCACTGTTTCTATACGGTTCGTGGACAACTGAAGGGGTCCCTAACGTGGCTTATACGCACAGGGGAAGGAGATGCTTTCTCATTCCTTGTTGATGGAGAGATTGGGGTTTGGGGGAAGGGGGTGGGGGGGCGGGGGGTCTTCCACAGCTGTCCATCGTGCCATCAACGGTAAAGTCTTCAGTCTGTCTGGACACCGGCATGACGGAAGATAATCTCCACTGATTAATTTATGTTTTTTTTTTTATGTGCGACTATGCAACTTTCTGACTATGCAACTTTTTTTTATTTAACTATCCTAGTTTTGACCTTTTACCTAACATTATTTATGTTTTCATCAAACACCGTAGTATTGTTTTTGTAGGCAGGCACCCAGAAACCATATTTTGTGCCCTGGGGTATTTAAGTGAGATAACACAATGTATTTGTTTTAATGTTCCATTAGACTTATATATTAGAATTAATAATTAATTTAACACTGCATCCTGAATAGAATTATTGCCATAAAAGTGACAAACTGTTTAGAAATGTACATGACCTTTTCAAATATTATGAAGCAAATGTGAAAAACATAAACAAGAAAATGTTTTACATTGTCAATGGAGGGAGTGTAGATTTCCTCTTAAATGTTCTTTTGATAATTGGGCCCAACATTTTAGGTTGAGGTCTAGATATGTTGCTTAATTATTAAATCTAACCGGTAGTTACACTTGCGCTTCATACTGAATGTACCTTAAGTGACACTTAAGCACGCACTGTACATACATGCTTGTTTATCTCAGGAGCAAATAGACATATTTATTTAGTAGCTGGTTATGATGAGTAAGGAGTGGCATTTTGACTCAGTGTAGATTCAAAGCCACCATGCTGCACAATGCATAAACACAGGGTGGAGACAATTCCATTCAACACGCTCACTGAACAGTAAACATAAAACACACCCAAATAAAACACACTCAACAGGTAGTTCTACTTCACACAAGTAACATGTAGCACAGGGTTCCCCAATCCTGGGCAGCTGCCCTGCATGTTTTAGATGTCTCTCTGCTCCAACACACCTGATTCAACTGAATGGGTCCTGATAACGAGCTATTCATTTCATTCATGTGAATCAGCTGTGTTGGAGCAGGGAGACATCTGAAACATGCAGGACAGTGGCTCTCCAGGACCAGGGTTCCCCTTTTTTTTGGGAAGCACTCTCTGAATTAGATACAATATACAATCGTGTCATTGTGTGATATTTTAACTTATGTTAATTGGTAGCTATATGAATTTGTCTTTAGTGAAATCTAGTGCTGTAAATATATTACAGCACCTGCACTCAATTTATAATTTTTTCCAGACCCGAACACACGTAAACATGAAATACAATTTGTCATATAACCATTATCAAAAGGGGTGTTTATTGCTATAGGCATACAAAATGTACTTCTACTACTAACCATTCTTATAGTTCTATGGTTCTAACCAATGTAATATAGCCATATTAATCTAATATAGCCAATAAATCCATATTATTTAGCACTCGGTTACACTTAAAATATTAGAAATTACATTATTAATGGATTAAAAAAAACAATTCCTACATAATTTTCTCTTAAAGTATTAGCTATATGATGTAGCCATTACCTATTTAATTTCATCTAACCAATAGCCTACATAACCATTATCAGGGCAGCCAGATGAAGATGATATTCACGGTGTGCAGTAAGTGAGGATTGGGGTTGAGGCTGTTTTAAGGCCCTCAAATCCCTGCTGACTAGGTGTCTGGTGGCAGACAGCTGGCAAACACTAATGCAATCTCTCTCTCTCTCTCTCTCTCTCTCTCTCTCTCTCTCTCTCTCTCTCTCTCTCTCTCTCACACACACACACACA
>JAODUH010000017.1:2142236-2156185 GCA_027564835.1 Typhlichthys subterraneus
GCGGAGTGGAGCCAGGGAGATCCACTCCCCAAAAATGCTCCGCTGGCCGAGCATTCAGAAAATACAGCTTACATTTGCACATTTTTTCAATTTATCTCTTATTGAATTAAGGGTTCAGACTCTTGGACGCCTTTCAGGTGGAACAGTGCAGAGAAGGGGAGAGAGAGAGAGGGGGGGGGGGGGGTATAGAGATGCGTAAGTGGAATAGTAGAGAGAAAGAATAAATTCAGTGCCATTTCCCTTAAAAGTGCTCCATCTAAGAGATAATATATGAAGGACATGAAAGATCGGATTCATGCTGGTGGATTAGAGTTTAGAGGCTTAACATTGCAAATCAATCAAGAGCCCATTTCTTCTCCTTGACTTGAAATGGAATGGTCAGCACTGTCACATTACATTGAAAGTTGAGTGCGGATGTACAGTACATTAGTCATAAAATAAACACTAATCACATTGGCAGTAAACCAAAGATGGCTGAATAGGTGTGCTACATATTCTTAATGCAAATCAGTTAGAAAATAAACAACCCTTAGCTAAGGGAGAACGGCGATAATTGGTGAGACAACAAGGATTGAGTGTAAATTATTTGGCTTGCCATACAACATTCAGAAATGATGATCCAATACGATTTAAGGAGACATACCCTCAAAATATTTTGTAAATGTCAAAATGTCAAAATCAAATTTTATTATAAACTGTTAGAATAGTCTTGAATACTTTCAAAGTTAAACATAAAACAGTGCCACGTAACACTATACCAACTCTGGCTCACTATTCCAGGCAAGGAGGGTTTGTGGAATGCACCATAATAGTTAGTCTCAGCCTGTTTCATCCATTAGCACTACTTCACATATGCAACTCTGTGCTGAAGGTCTGATACCTCTGTAAGCTTGACAGCACTTTCAGGAAGTGATGCTGTCAATTTTCATTGCCTGTTAGCTAGCATTGTCACTCAAATGTGTTTCTGGTGCTATGTTATCCTAGTGCAGTGCTTCATTTACTCGTTTAAATTTAGCCTGCTTATTTGACAGAATTACAAGACCTGCAAATAGCGTGTTCTGTTTCCCAACACATCTGTGTAAGATAAACGTTACGTAGTTGATCGGTCGTGTGTGTCAATCAAAATATATTTCCAGCTGGGACGAGAATCTCTCCCTCTCTCTACCAAGTCTACATATGAGATCGTTAATATTATCATGCAGGTTTCACATTCACTGGGCTAATACGGCAAGCAGGCCAAATGGAAAATTAGAGAGCTCAAACTAGGGGTTTCGCACAATATTCACAGGCGTGGTGCGGACAGATTGAATAATTGCACCTGTTTCACAGGAAAGGCTGATTGTGAACGTTAGGGCAGAAAGAATATGAAGGGTAATGCAATCAAAATTAGGTCCATACATCTGTCAAATACATGCTGCAGTCTAACCATTCTGACCATGACCTAATCAGCCTAATCATTAAAAGCACACTTAATTCTAATAAATTGTTTCATAATTACTTTTCATTCACTTAGGCTCACTGCTCACATAGCATCATAATCCCTTCAGTCCTTTTCCTGTTTTGCCTTAAACTTAATTGCTACGGCAACAGCAAACCTACAAGAAAATCAATGTGCCATTGTGAAATGTGATAGAAGTAGTATGCACAATTTAATGTTAGTCAAACTAAAAATTCCACTATGAAGTTGAAGCTAAAGATGAAGTTAAACCGAATCTTTCGTAAGAGGATTGGGGCGGGCGGGAGGGGGGGTTGACCTGGATACGCGACGTCAGGTGTTGAGAGCTCCACAGACTTAGTGGCGAGTTACAAATTCCATATGTCCGCCATTACTCAACATAGCTCGCCCTGGGTCCTTTGGGGGCGAGGCATTTTCAACTATTCCACACTAATGGTCTGCCATAGAGCAGGGATACAGAGCACCTTGAGTATATCCTTTCAACAGACCGGAGGATGAGAGACAGACAGAGGTAAATGATAGAGAAAGTGACAGACAGAAAGGTGACAAAGAAACATTTTTAACCACGATGAAAGATAAGTAAAAGAAATAAAAGCTTGCAAGCCAAGTCATTTTTATTACTATAGCACATTTTACATACAAGGGGTCACAAAGTGCTTTCCAATAAAATGACAAGAAACTACATATTACAAATATATTACAAATGTAGAAAAACAACCTCATAATGACAATGAAAAGCTAAGTACATCAACGAATGTACAGTAACTACAGACAAACACAACCACAACACAAAAAAAATGACTAACTGCCAAGAGTATTATGTATTTAAATGCCTAACAACCAAAGATAATTATGCAATCACACTTTTTGTTTCATAACAAATCCCTTGGCTGTTCATTGTTTCTCCCTCAAATAACCTTCAGCCAAATGATTCCCGGAGCCAAAGCCTTTTCTTACATTAAGGGCCTGCTGGTCTATTAATCGTCCACCCCTGTGAACTGGAAACCCTGTCTGTTAATGCCAAGAAACAACGTAATGGCCGCTGCGTGCCGCTGAGGCGGCAGACGGCAACAGAGTTATGATGTCACACCTGCTATAAAAGTGGATGGCAGATTGGCTGAGTTGCGCAGCCACCATCTTTCAAGAAGGCTTTGCCATTGACAATGTAGGTAAGGATGTTGTGCAAATATCTACCTTAGCTAGCTAAAAGGAAACCTTAGCTAGCTAAATTAAACTATCATAACTCCAGCAACATGTCAACATGTCCTCCATTGAGAGGGCAACATCAGCCATCAACCCATCTCTACAATAAATGTGTAGGCTGCCTCCGCTGTGTATTCAAGAGCAGCGGTAATGACCAGGTTCCCCTGGCTGGCTGGCTGGAAGAGTTGCCTGAGCCAAATGTGAAGTGACCAGGCGCAGAGCTTCGGGGTCAGGCCGCAGCCGAGAACACGTGTCTCCGCCGGGCAGGGGCAAGCATTTCAGGGGAGGGCAAGACGAGGGGCCGCTCTCTCAGATGTTCGGCATTCGACAGTTTGCACGTACACTAAATCCTAATGAGGCTTTGCTCCACGGGAAGCCGGAGCAGAGAGTCTGCCTCTGCAGACCTGTCAGGAGGAGAGCCTTCTCTCTCTGACACAAACCAATACAACCAACACAACCAACCTATAGACGCTTTAAAAATAACTGGGTTGTGTTGCAAATCTGGTTTTAAAGGAATTGTTCATCGCTGCCCTGACAAAATGTACTTCATGGTACAATGGTCAAATACAAGTTTGACCATTAAACACTGGGGTACAGGAGTTGTAGCACTGCAATGGTGCTTTTCCACTGCGTGGTACCAGCTCAGCTCAACTCAACTTGCCTCTACTTGCTTTGGGAGCTTTTCCACTGTGTGGTATTCACCTTTTTTGTTTTTCCATTGAGCAAAAGTTGGGATAGTACCTGGTATCAGGTACTTTTTCTAGTACCTGCTCTGTCGAGGTTCCAAGCAAGCTGAGTCGATACCGAAATGTGTCAACAATGCAGACTACTGATTGGATAAAATCGTCATTGCGCAACACAGACAAAACCTAAACTACTTAAGGAGCCTCAACTTTATATTTACCTTTAATTAAATTATTATTAATTAAGCCAAAACCCCGGCGTGATCAATTGAGGAAGTGCAGATTGTTCTCGGTTGTTGACTGCATAATCAATGTTATCTAGTGAGAGGTGGAGAGTGCAACGTGTGATGGTTGACCAAGATGTCTATGAACTGTTGGCTGCACACGACTACCGAAGGACATTCCAACAAGGTAGACATGTTCCAAATAAAAAATGACTACCGATCTACTGCAGGAGTGATTTGAACAGTGCCGTCGCTATGGCGACCAGGTACAACGGCGTGGTACCACTATCAGAACTGTAGTGGAGTAGCATTGAGTAGAGCTGATACTATGCAATGGAAAAGCTCCCTAAAGCGAGTAGAGGCAATGCGAGTAGGGTCGAGCTGGTACCAGCAGTGTAAAAGCGCCATAAGTTTGTGATGTTTCATATTACAAAAAAAACGTTTCCGTCCTCTGAGTCTCCGTTAGAGGTCAATCAACCTGAACCACATAGGCTAATGCATTTTCCTACTCCGCGTGTCTCTCTTCCCGGGGAACACCATCACCTTTGCAGGTGATAGCTCCGACACCGAAAGCAGATATCCACATAATGTACTTTGACATGCCTATTGACTGCAGTCCACATTTTTAAGGGGGAGGAAAATAAATAAATAAAAAATGTAAACTGTAACCAATATGCAACACCTGTTTCTTTTCACACACCCCCACGACTATTTCAAATACACAAACACTGACAGCTGTGCTATGGCCAGGCACGGGGCCCGGCCAATGCATTAGACAGACACCGCCGTCGTTCCACCCGGGCGCGTCTACTTCTCTCCAGCCTCCACGCGTCAAATAGCTGAAAGCAGAGTGTAACGGCCCGGGCCTGTAATATTTCACACGTGACCATCTATTCTTCAGGCCCGAGAGAAACTGAGGAGGGAAGAAGCTCGCTCGTCAGGGTGGAGGTAGGCTGCTTCCAATTACGGTGTCCGTGAAGACGCGGCGATAGGGAGCCGGCACAATGATGGACTCCATGCCTCTGCCCGGCGATGCTTAAGAGCAGCCTGGTGGCTTCACCCATGAGCCAGAGACAGACCCAAGCTCAACGGACTGGG
Organism: Typhlichthys subterraneus; assembly: GCA_027564835.1. Classification (NCBI taxonomy): domain Eukaryota; kingdom Metazoa; phylum Chordata; class Actinopteri; order Percopsiformes; family Amblyopsidae; genus Typhlichthys; species Typhlichthys subterraneus. The sequence goes on from JAODUH010000017.1 coordinate 2,146,901, forward strand.
TGTAATCACGTGAAGGAGAAAATAACATGTAGGCCACACAAACGAGGTAGCCGGGAAGAGTCTTGATCACAGAAGGAAACTTGAAATACATCAAGGCATTTAAAGAGAGAGCACTGAACTTTAGTAAACCCGTATGAAATGTGACATTCAGGAGGAAACAGCACTCAGTAATGGATGGTATATGAACATGGAAAGCATTTGGCCTTTGGAGGAACGTAATTAAAAAATTAAGAATCAGGGAAGTACTGCACTATATGCCACTGTAAGATTCAGCTAGCTCAATGAATGGAACATGGCTAATGCTTTATTACTCACATCTATGTGAGTAATAAAGTGAGATGTAATCCCCGAGCAACACCAGCCATTTAGCTTGAGGCTTACCACCCTGTATGGCCATCGTATCCAGAGAAAGGGAGAAGAAGTTGAGTGATAGGGAAGCGTGGCAACCAGAGGATGGGACACGTAATGGATTTAACGGGGACTGCCAGCGCTGGGAGGGGAGCTGTCGTAAAATGTCTGCCTCTTCATCTCATGAGAGGATTAATCCATACATAGATGAAGGTTAAAGTAGCCATTTAGCCTGCTGAAGCCCTTATGATGGATGTCCTAGTTGGATGTGCGGGTGTACGTGCATTGTAGAGGGCATCTTATTGACACCTGAAATGCTCAATGTTTAGCTAATAAACCTTTGATCGCCATCCTTTTTTTATTTTTATTATCCCCAATTTCCTCGCCTCAATTTGTGTGTGTGTGTGTGTGTGTGTGTGTGTGTGTGTGTGGGGTGGGGGGGTTAGGTTAAAGTTGAAGGTGGTTTTCCTCCTTATTCAGTCTCTCTCGTGTGAACAGAGTCATCATTGATAAAAAATGTGCCGTTTAGTGTTCATCGTTCAATTATAGCGGCCATACTAATATGCCACATCACAAGCTGTGTACTATTTATTAGTCAGGATTTTGATCGGCAATCATCATTGTTAGATGGAGGAAAGCTTTAGGAATTTCATCCCTACTAAAAAAAAAAAGGGTAATCTGACGTCCCAGAACTATCAGTAGAGACGTGCAAAGATATTTCAGTGGATCCTTCCAGCCAGCTTGCCTGTCTGTGACAAACAGAACACACATCCGTACTGTGTAGCAGTGTGAAGTCTGCCTACGAAGACAGACAGATTAGCCACGGCGGCGGTGCCACTGCCATCCGCCACAGAGTGCCCCCCCCCGCAGGTCAACTTAAAAGAGCACACAGCAGTTTGAGTTATAGACGGCAAGTGTGCAGGCATGCACCCCTGTTCCACAGACAAACAGAGAAGACACAACTGCCAGTCCCACCTAGATACGTTACTATAATAACAGCAACTGCACTAGAAGCAAAACATCACACTTGGACAAAGGGTCTTCATGGAGCAGCTAACATCTCTAGTCTCAACTCTTTACCTTAATGTGGGTCAGAGATAGAGAGAAATCAAATATAATTTCCCTGGCTGGTACATGCTGTATCAAACCGATGCATTGAACTTGTTGCAGGTAAGATTATGGCCACACAATGTAAACTGTGACATCAGTATAGGACTAACTTAGCAGGCTGGCCTCCAAACAACGGTAGCTATTAATGCTATAGTGAATGTGCCCTATTACTCAGCAGACAAAACTTTTTGCTAACGAATAACGATAATAGTCTGTGCCTCATACATACCCATTATGACCTCCAATAGAGCAAAAATTTTATAAATAAATAAATAAATAAATAAATAAATAAAACACCTTAACCAACATGGCTGAACACAATCTAGACTAGAGAGGTGTCTTCTCTGACCTGGCATAACATTATACTGTTATTGTACCATAATAACTATTGTTCTGAATTCTTCAAGAGTCACAATTAGTTTGCTTGATTAATACGATTATATGTGTATATGTTTATTCTACTTCACCTTTATCTTGGAGTTATTACGCTAGTTAACATGTACAAATAGTCCCAAGTGCGTATTGCTCCCTGGCGGAGGGTTACGTCTGTGCGCACTATAGACAAACTAACATTATCTACGTGCTCTCTAATAGGAGTACTGAAGCGGTCTAAATAATCATCCCAACACTAGCATTCAGGGTCGCAACTCCAACAACTATATTTAGAAATACATATATTAACGATATTCAGCTTTTTTTTTTTCCTTGCTAAATTTTAATCATGTTAACAAACAACACGGAAAAAAACTGGACGTAAATAATTAAATAAAAAACAGGACATAAGGCCCTTCTGTGCACAGGTAAAGAGCCCATGTTGTTGGATAGCAAGCATAAGGACACCCCCTAGTGGCTACTCAGTTACTTAGCCTGAACACAGAAATCAAAGACAATCTTAAATCCACATGGGGCGATGGGTGAAAAGCAGATGTTTCGACCCCGCTAGAGCCTCCACCAGTGTGCAGTCCATTTACCTATATTGAACTGTTTATTTTTATAAGCAACAACGGAAGAGCAAAAAAAATTTTTAATAAATAAATGTGAATATTAATATAAAACAGTTTTCCTCTTTCCTTTAACATTGATCAGAATTACTGGATGTAGATACTGTGATATAGGATGGAGATTGGCCTATGTTTATGGTGAGTCATTATTGGCAAACTGAAGTCAAGGTGTTTTTGCTTCCTTGATTTCTGACTTTGGTGATATTACGTCCCTGATAAGAAAATTATATATTGTTTTAATCAGTTGCTATGTTCCTTGTATTTTTGCACATCCTGCTCCTCAGACCAAGTGTGTTTCCCCCTCAGTCAAACAATGATTATATTAATCTTAATGCAAGCCAAATAATAATGTAGGCGTATTGTTGCTCATTCAAAACCACAATGGAGAAAAATATGAAATATCTGCAACACACACACGTCTCCTATAGGCCTACCTACCATCCATATAAGTTAGAACATCACATCAAGCAACCTGCCGCTGTAGTGTATAAAGTGTATCGTACATGAACGCAGAATACACAATATAACACATTTTGCACTGAGAACGATCACCTTGTCGTTTTTAGACTACAAAAACATCACAGTAACAAATAGGCATTCCTAGAACTCAAAATAGCAGAGCGACAGAATTAGCCCAGACAATCAACTTGACCTTAATCAACTTGAATGTAGCTACATTATAATACTTAATTGTTTTGAATGTTTATACCATGTTAGTATCCCCACTGCTGACCCACTGACCTACTGTAGTGCAATATGCCTGACATGTTCCTCTCATAAATCTGTTAATACCCTGTTGCGTTTCAGGGTCATTCATGTTTAACACATAGCAGCTATAATAACAGGATTATTTGAGTAAGGCCATGTGAGGACATTTTGCAACAAGCTCACCAACATGAGCATAGGATCCAGCCATAGGGCTACAGCAACCATCTCCTGTATGGGGATCTCAGGAAATCATATGGACACCATTAGGGTCCTTGATCCATAATTTTCCCCCCACAGGTTTTATAAGCATGGAAACACAATTTAGACAAAATATCTCATCATAGATATTGTAAAATGTATGATTTATATCATTCTGGTTTCTGGCAAGTACATTAGTCTGGTGAAACATAACTGATGAGAAGTCCTTTAAAAATCTGAACTTGAAAACAACAATAAGCACAATGTCATTGTCCTTATTCCTAACTTGTAGGAAAGAAAGCAATGCTGTTATTAGCTGTTGGGAATGCTTGCTATAGATTACAGTATGTCTTTTTATTGTAATGCCTTCTATGGAACATAAACGAGGCAGACCTCAAGTGATATGCTATTTAAATTGGCTGTCCCCTCCCAACAAACTTCATTCTGAACCAGCAAGCAGGTGTTCAAATAAATGCCAAGAGGCTTGTCACAATGGAGAACAATGTGGACAAACCAAATATTTGACATAAATATAAAGCACGCTACAAATAGTTATTTTGCACTGTAAGCTTCAAGCATAACATCCACAAGTTGTTCTTTGTCACACTGTCAACTGGCAAAATAGTAAACGTTGCCCTTTCTATGGGTTGGTGCATGTCAAATATGGTAATATTTATAATATAATGGTAATATTTCAACGTGTTACCATACCGGGCCTTGGATGTCAAATCACAACTGTTCCTGGCAAGCAAGCCAATACCATCATCGCTGTAAAAAGTCGAAGGCTACTCTTGATTTCTCCGATCACACAGCAGACCATTATTCCAGTAGAAATCTTGCCAGAAACTATTTTTCCTGGTCTGGAGCATTCCAAACATCAGGCTTTGTTGAGTTAGCGCTAGCAGGCTAGCGTTAGCCTCACTCACAACAGCTGGCTAACAACAGCAGTTTCACACTAGAAGCGTTGTATTTCGCAAAAATACTCAGTTGTACACGCGGGGCATTCAAGTTAGCACACGGGTATACTGAGTACGGACGAAATTATTCGTATTCGTGGTCATTTACTTTAGTTTGGACCTGATGATAATGTAGCCATTGAAGAGATCAGTCCATGTTGGCTTCGGCGTTGTTTGCTCTGGTTAGGTTGGAATTCCATCAGGAAATTTCTGCTGAACGTATTGCACTGCCCTTTCTCATGCCTCCTTAACCCTGAATATAAACCAGCCTACTCTAGGCTGTCTGTCAGTTAATATAGGATACTAGTGAATAGAGATAAATTGAATTCTATTTCCACCAATCAGTCCTAAATAAATTGTAAAAAATATTATATTTGAATACAATTAGGCCTTGTAACAGTATATAGAAAGGTTTTCTGCACGTTATAGATTTTTCATTCAATAGATTAGAACATTGTAACTATTTTTTTAAAAGGCCACGGTTCAGAAAGGATGAAGGTATAGTTGACATTTAGTAGTGGCATGCCGCATTTCGCTGCAGTCGGTCTGGTTTGTGGTTATAGCCTACTAAAATCGCACTGGAAGGCTAGAGGTTGAAGTTATACAACCTGTGTAGCCTATATAGTTGTTGTACTGCGATTTTTCAGTTTGTCATCAGTTTCATCCCTGGTTTAAATCTACCCAAAGCACAGATTTGAGGTTGAAATTCTTGACCTAGCTTCCTATTGAAAGATCCATTGTCATAATTTTCCTGTGTCTCTAATCTTAGGATACAGTAAATGCAATTACTGTAGCCTACATCAAATAACTGTAACGTACTCCACATTTTATTAGTGTAATCTAACTATAATTTATATAAAATGTATGAATTACATTTTAGTAACCTAATAATTAAACTGCTGAATACGTGGATACTAATCCAGATGTGAACCAGAGATGGAAGGGTTGGAGAACAGCAGCCACAGCGGCCACAAAACACATTACATCGCCTTTTGTGACAACTGTAGAGCGAATACCTCACTGGCTCTATTCTATTTAGGGATATGTAGTTTTTAGCGTATCAATCGCCGCCTCTTGGTAGTGGCCTTGGAAGAACTTAAACTACAGTTCCCTCAGATCTACTCGAAGGTGTTAGTTGTCAATATGGCTGTTGTCAGACAGACAAAGCAGAGAGGCAAATAATTCGCCTCTGATCAGAAATCCTTGGAAAAAAGGGGTCGGACAGGGCGCTGTAATCAAATTGATAAATTATTTGGTTATATCAAAACAGACACCAGCTCTTCGCTCGAGTTGCAAAAGTTAAATGGTTACGTGTCCGATTTGAACCGAGGTAAGTTATGAATCAATTTACGACGCTGAATGTGATGTTATTAATAACTAAGGTTTTCTAGCCAGTGTCTATAGCTAACGTCAGCTAGTTATAGCGCTGGGAAGGCTAGCATGTTATGCTAACAATTCCATAATGCTATCCAACTAGCTAACATTATAGCGGATTAATCGAACAGATGGTGGTCGATACATATCAGCACATATCTTGCCCTAATGCCAGCCAAAACCCATTGCTGAAAATGAAAGAACCAGCCACATAGCTATTTTGTATAGTAACGATACCGTAGCGTTTGGGCAAAGGGCGTGAAGGTTGGCATTGCCAGTCGCTTGCAACGTATGGCGATTCGCAGGCCCAACATTTCACATTTAATGAGAAATACAAAAATACTGCATTGTTTTGTCTGACTAAAACACAAATACAATTCATCAGCATATTCAATTCACATCAGCATATTCTGTCAGAAATGCAGGCCTGTGATGATTGCATGCTGTTGCAAATTATTAAAAGCAGAAAGGGAGAAACCGACTGTAACTGCAGAAGCTATTATTTTTGTAACCTGTCTGCAAGTGTAACCCTAGAGTGTAACTCTTGTCAATGGTAAAGTACATTAGCAATGCGGTCAAACCTCAGCGAATCTGAATATCAGTTATTCCTTGAACATATTGTGCAAGGGGGTATTGATTATAATATGGAAACGTTCATTGGCATAGATGGGAGAAAAACAAAACATGTTTTTTGTTGTTGTTTCTTGAGTCTTAGTTCTTTATAGCTGGTGCTGAATCCTGTTGTGTAAGTGGTGGCCTTAGTGAATAGTTAACCATAAGTAACCAAAATAGGTCACCAGTTAGTTTAGGTAATAATTAGTTGATGCTGCTGCTCACTAGATGACAAAGGACAGTCCATCGTTTGGGTAACATTTACCTTCAGGTTAAAATCAGTGATCTCACCAGTGAGTAGGTGAGTTTACAGAATAGCGTCAATTGTCCAGTGTTATTATGGTTGATTAACTACAATTTAAATTTGATTAATGTCTGTTTAAGAAATGCATATTAGGATATTTGGGGCAATTTAGTTTCTGAGTGTTGTGATACCTTAATGAATTCACACAAGTGCACAACTGCAAAGACATTGGAATAATCAGTGTTGACTGACTCGCTGCATCTTTTTAAAGGAATTACATTTTAATACTCAAAGACAAGTCACATAAATGCTCTTCTAGGTCCCAGCAAAAGCGCAGAATAAGACTTTGTAAACATGATAGATTTCTCCCTAGACTAAGACAAAGAGTCTCACATGAAATGGCATTGACCCCCTTTTTAAACCATTTAATCATCACCAGCGTAGGCTAGGCCGGTATGGCAGATGGGAAATCTGCCGCAGTCTGATTTCACTTGCATTGATTTGGAGCGAGGCAAATTGCTTGTGAAAAACATACAGCGTGGGTGGTGCTTAGAGCCGCAGATATATTGTAGCTCTTAAAGACCGGCAGGCGGAATGTTAAGATAGCATCAGCTGTCAAGGTGACTCTGGCACTCTCTGCGTGGATTGCCTGCTGGCTCCCAAAAATAGCTGATTTCTTTATGCCCTTCCCTCTCTTCTCCCTCCCTCCCTCCCTCCCTCCCTCTCTCTGTCTCCTTTCTTTCACGCTTTCATCTCTCGCTCCTGTCGCCCTGCCTCATCTGCCGCCTCTTTATTTTCATCTTGTCATTTTTCTTTTCCCGCCCACCGTCCCCTCCCCTCTCTCTCTCTCTCTCTCTCTCTCTCTCGCTCTCGCTCTCTCTCTCTCTCTGGTGCCCTCTCTCCTACTTTTCCACTGCATCTCTCTCTCTCTCGTCCCCTCCCTCCCTCTCACTTTCTTGTTCTCTCTGTCTCTTCTTCTCTCTCTCCGTCTCAATCTGTGTCGTCCTGCTTTTCGTCCGGTTTCCTCCACCTGTCCCATCTTTCTCTCTCTCTTCACCCCTCTGTTTCTCTCTCTCTCCCCTGTTTCTCTCTGTCTACCTTTCCCCCCCCCTCTCTCTCTCTCACCCCCCCCCCCCCGTTTCTCTCCCCCTCCTCTTTTCCGAGTCCTCTCTCTTCTCCTTGCTGCTGTTATTCCCCTTCTTCTCCCATCTGCCTCCCGGAAAAACCCACTTTAACCTTTTTATCTGTTCTCTCTCGCACAACCCCCCCCCCCCGCCCCCCCTTTCCCCCAGTCGTCTTCCGAACACCCCTAACGTTTCCCCTCTCTCGTTCTGCTCCGTCTCCTCTCCCCTGTCCCACAAGCAGCATGTCTGAGTTCAGCGAGGAGCCGCGCTTCACCATCGAGCAGATAGACCTGCTGCAGCGGCTGCGTCGCTCGGGCATGACCAAGCAGGAGATCCTGCACGCGCTCGACACGCTCGACCGGCTGGACCAGGAGCACGGGGACAAGTTTGGCCGCCGCGCGGCTGCCTCCGCCACCACCTCCTCTTCCTCCGCTGCTGCTGCTGCTTCCGCTCCGACCTCTTACGGAGGAGGTGGGGCTAACAACAACAACAACAACCCCACCCCCAACACCAACACCACCTCAGCCGCCGTCGTCGCCTCCTGCAACGGGAGCGAGAGCGCCAACGGCGTGGCCGACCGCTCCACGGCCGCCGCCTCGTCCTCCACGGCCTCCAGGGTCTCCGCGTCCACGCAGACGCAGTTCCGCAGCGCGGGGGCGCACTCGCCGTCGCCCAGCAACAGCTACGACACCTCACCGCCGCCGGTGCCGCCCCTGCCCACCGCCGCCGCCATGCCCTCGTCGGTGTCTCTGGTGGCGCTGTCGCAGAACGGCCGGGACAGCCTGGCCGCCACGCCCAACGGGAAGCTGTCCCCGCCCCGTTACCCGGTGAACAGCGCGGCGGCAGCGCGGGCCTTCGCGTTTGAGGCCACAGAGGAGGACTTGGACATTGACGACAAGGTGGAGGAGCTCATGAGGTCAGTGAAGGGGTCAGAGGTCAACAGAAAATACATCTGTTTGCTTGGACTTTCTGGCTTTTGGGCCAAATGGAAGCCATTTCTCCGTGCGCTGCTGGACGCACAACTGTACCATGTGTTAGCTTAATGCGTTAGCGTAGCTTAATGCAATAGACATCAGTGCAGATTCCACTTGGATTTCGTGTTTCTAATTTGGTGTGTGCAACAGTTGGAATCGTGTCTGACATGGGGTTTACGCAAATGAAGACTGCTAGTGTCTCTTTAAAAATGTAAACGTATTTAGGCCAGCCCACACAGACATCGTGAAGCCTGTCCAGGTATGTAAAATAATCACATCTGCTATGGCATCATGCGATTGGTCTGCTACTACAGCAACAATAAAGATATTGTGCAGTAATATTTAGGAACTCAAATTAGGTGGTTGGTTGGTTATTTCGTTACCTTTTGTGCAGAGAAGATTATTTTCAACTGAAAGGAAAGATATGAGACTAAGGATGAAGTCTGCTCCAACACCAAAGAGGTGTAGTAAAGAGTGGCTTGAAAAAGCCCTCCAGAGAAGAGCATATGGACTACCAGTGAATATAATAAGCATGAGACTACCATTGACTGTATTACATTATAGGGGTGCACGATATTGATCAAATGTGATATTGCGATATTGATCATGAAAATTGCAATATCGATATTAATTTTG